>VDFB02248131.1:0-16807 GCA_007258455.2 Sequoia sempervirens | reverse complement strand
GATTACAAAATGATGTTTCCCATATATTTATGCTTTTTCCCTCCAAAGATCAATGAATCAACATACAAAACTTCCTGTTTATTTGTTTGACCGTTGGCATTCCACACATGCCTTTTTGCAAGTTTATATTTTTGCATAAAATGACAACTTTTTTTGCATTATTTAGCAATATTTTGCAATTTAGACCTCCTAATAACCTAATGGACTCTTTGCAACAATAAATGGTCTATATGACCTTATTTAAACACAAAATACTCAAAATACCCTAAATCCTACTTATCAACAACCTTGATTGACAATATTTACCCAAAGGTTCCCTTGCACCATCACATTAAAGTAACAAATAATCTATGAAGGATTATTCCAAATATGTCAATTGAATAGAATAAGAACAATACAATGACATCACTAATGGTATATGAATAGCCAATTTTCTTAGCACTATATTTATGTTAATCATTAATGATATTTCATAGATTTTCTAACAAAAATAATTATTTTTATTTCAATGAGAGCATACATGAATATTTAGTAACACATTACATTAATTTAAGCCTAATTTAATATCATAGAAATTTTTTTAGCATGTATAAGTTCAATATTACACAAATATATTTTTAGATTGTATCAAATATTGCTTGTACAAATATACAAACAACACCAACATTACAATTTTTTTGTATTTAAAATCAATGCAATGTACCATTTGGATCTGTTCTAATCTTTATTGTGTGAAGTATTACCTCTTGGTTGAACACACAAACCTTCCATAAGCTCTTGTTCAATGGTTTACCCCCATATTTCATCAAATCAACATTTGATGCATGAAAAGGTTAGAATAATGAAGATTATTCTTGTGTGTCTCAAAGTCCTTGAATAACCACAAATTATACTTCTTCATTAGGTACCATGTAATCCATGTTATAGTAACAGCCACTAATCCTATAGGGTACTCAATGTTTTCTCCATCTATAATAGGGGTTTCTAATTTAATTTTTTCCTTAACATGACACAAATAATAATGTATTTCTTCTTCATTTCCTTTAGTTGCAATAACTACATAAACATGCCCTACAATGATATGTACCTTCAATGAGATGAATTTACTAAACACTTAAGATTAAACATTGAATTTTATCAAATTTACATGTGGATCTAACATGTGATCAAAGTCAATTAGTGATTAAATATCTATGAGTTGTAGTGTTGTTGAGAGTCAATACATCTCAAATAGGCTCAAATGTCTTATACACCATTCATCCACCCACTCCTTTTACTCATACTCGTTCTAGGATTGATCTATACATGAAGAACAAAATCATACCATCTGTTGTGTATGAATACTCCATGAGCTTAAATTACAGATTCTAAAAGAGCACATATCACTTGATCTTATCAATGTACAATAATCCTCATTATTTGCAATATTAGTATCATCTACCAACCAAAAAATCTACAAATTAAATACCTACCTTCATTACATAGACCCATTGTAGCATTACACACTCAACGATAGATTTCATATCTATCAACTTTGCATTGTATTTATACTTTAACTCTTCTCATACTAAATCTATTTTAATACATGATCCTATACCATCATGCTCCCCTGTCCATGATTGTCCTTAGATAAATTACACATATGTTAAGCACCAATGATCTTATTCTTTCTACTCAACTAATAAAACATCTGGGAGCTCTTGAACTATGATGCACAATTATCTAACCATATGATATGCTAATAGAATGATATACCCCTACTAGACAAATCATGGTAGAACATATGAAAGCAACCTTGCATAATCTCTATAGAATGTGTGTGATCATTTTTAATGTAAAAATGACACTTCCTCAATATCTTCGTATTATCCTCTATACTATCACCTACATGAATAAATGTTATATACACAAATATAGAAAATTGTGTGGAGTCCTAATACTATGGTTGTACCTCCTTTTGTGGTTGTACTGTGTATTTCACTACATATTCAACAACTAAAATGATGGTATGAAGTGGAAATGTATCCTTGCATAACTTTAATTTTAGTCAACCATAAAATTCTATGGGTATCACCTACACATCTATATTCCTTGGCTACAAAATTGGCTATAAACTGATACTAATTAGAATCTTTTCTCACTGACCAATTGTTCTTTTGGTCTACTCCTTTGTGACTGCAGGCCTATTATCTTATATTTCTTTCCAAATTCCATGTCTATTTCCACCGTGATGTGCATTATCCATACGCCCTTTGGCTGCACTAATATGTTGCAATTCACCATACTAAAATTACATACTCATTGGCATGTTCTGTAAAAATTTCCTCAATTCATCAACTCTTCTATAGGTATATGAAATTCTGTTTGAAGATTCAGGGTGAAGCCCTTTGGAGGGTGTTGCCATATTCCCAACATGATTATTATAGTTGGCTGCAAAATCTTAAACATATATGTCAATAAAAACTGCCACTAATGGAAAGTTCACATGTAATCTACAAAATGTTGTAGTATGTGTGGATTTTTGGAGCAAAAAAGACTTTATTTATTTTGCAAACATCTTGGACCTCAATCCTGAATTTGAGGATATGAATGTCCTAAAATTTGGATGTGTTTGATTCAATCCAAAAATTCCCAGATGTATCATGATTTGACTACCAAGTCATTCCTTCCTTAAGACATTCATTTGATCAGAGACCCTTTGTGTTTTCCAAAATTATTCAATTCATGCTTTAAGGGGTCAAACAATATTTTTGCTTTTGTGGAAGTCTGGCTCGAGAATTATAATTCATTCTTATTTCTAGATCCCCCATTCTTTGATGTCTGCCCATGGCTCTCATTAGAGATGACTTATTTATTTTCAATGCTTTTCTTTTCTTTGTAATGAGGAAATATTTCTTGGTTTGATTGCTTACCATCATTGATGTCATGACACATTAAGTGACATTACTATCTTTCATGTGTAACATAGAATCCACACTCTCATATGAACTCATTAGATTCTTTACAATAGATTTCTCGCTTGAATCATCCAATGTTCTTATCCCAAGAATCTTCATGGTGGTTCTAAATTTTATTTGCCTCATCATTTCAACAAATAGTTAACATCTTTCTATCTCATTTAACTTCTCAAAAAATAATATCCATATCCTCTTAGCATATATTTGACAAGCATGTTTTGGAATCTTATCAACTATTGGTTTCAAAATAATAGCATCACTATCAATCAAATACTTACGATTTACATGAAAAAATATAGGAGGTTTTCTCAAAGGTAGAGTTTCCTCAACATTAGGAATGTCAACAACATTGGGGATAGATAGTGTTCCTTCAACTACAGATGAAAAGGATGGCATACCTTGAAATTGAGATGTAAAAGATGGTGTAGCTTCAACTTCAAATGTTGAATATGGAGTGTCTCCGACTTGAGATGTGAATTCTGATGTAATTTGATAATGCCATGCCATAGGTGGTGTGCCTTGAACTTGATTTGTGGTAGATGGCATGCTTCCAATTTTGAGATTCAATTATCTCAATGCACAAAGGTTTTGCATATATGGCATTTGTGATGCCAATTCCACATCTCTCCTATATTGCATAGATGTTTCATGTTCCTCTTGAATAGGCGTGTCTTCTTTTATGGTGTTAAATTTCATTTCTTCATGAAGTTTACTTTTTGCGCAATGTGAAATTCCTACTCTAAGATGCAAAAACTAACTAATACAACAAAGGAAAAACACAAAACAATCACCTCAAGATTGGCCTAGTTGAATCTAAACCAAAAAAAAAGAAATTAGAACCTTTTACCTTGTTTAGATTGATGGTCTTGGTTGGCCCTTTGATCATTTGGTATGTGTGCTCCTTGGTGGAAAAATGGCATAAAACCTAGCTCTAAATGATGGTGAGAATATGAGGAATGCAACAGAGATTGTGGGTAGATGGATGGATGCAAGATGAAGGTTCAAATGCTACAACAATGGTGGATGGAAGGCTTGGAAGCTTGAAAATTGGCTTAGTGTTTGAATGCTTGATTGCTAGGATGGATTGCAAAAGTGGATAGTGCAAATGAGGGAAATTCCACCATTTTTAGGGGAAGTTCCTCTAACTGAATGGAGGGCCCAAATTGAACCAAGGTGGATGAGATCAAGGGCTAGGGTGAGTTGAGAAATCACAAGCCCTCACATATTGACATGTGGTAGGTGATATGTAAGGAGAGGGATGATGTGGAGATGACATGGAGGTATTATTTTCTACCTTTAGAAGGGACAAGATCTTCTCATAAAGGAGGTCCTTATCCACATGTGCATGAGAGAACATGTGAAGAATTAAAAATTCCTCAAAAATCCTCATGGGGATGGGAGAAATAATTTTAAATTGTTTAAAATGCCTTGGACAAATAAATGTGAATTAAAAATTCACAAGGGGAAGGGGGTGCCTTCTCCAAAAGGAGAAAGAATTTATTGCAGTTGACTTAGGACACATGCCATAAATGGCATGGAGATTAGGTTGGGTTAAGCATGTGATTAAGGTTGTGCAAATACCTAATTAGATGAATTAATGACATCCATAAGAGATAGCATGGCATGCCCTACTGTAAGGTCAACCAACATGTCAATATTTGGAAGCGAGAAATCATCATTAGGGAAATCTTTGTGAAGATCCCAAAAATCTGCGTAGATTCTAATATTCCCATTTGGTTTGGTGATAGGCACTATATTGGATATCCAGTCAAGCAATCAATAGGTCTTATGAACCTAGCCTCTAATAGTTTCTCTAGTTCTCTCTTGATGAGAAATTCCACTTGAGGATGCATTTTTGCTTCTATTTAACAAGTTTGGCATCTGGATGGACATCTAAATGGTGCACGAACAAGGTGGGATCTAATCCTAGCATGTCTGAATAGGTCCATGCAAAGTTGATGGTTCTTTCTTTTAACAGGTTGACCATGATGAAATGCTCTTCCTCTAACAATGATCTAGCTATGTAAGTGATTTTAGGGTCTTCTTATGTTCCCAAGATGACCTCTTGCATCTCTTCAATCAAGATAGAGGATCATTCGAACAACTGAGTTCCAAAAAGAGGAAGATGAACATCCCCATCCTCCAATGCCTCATCCAAGTTTTCATTGTCAAATAAACCTTTTATTTTGAATTTTGATGAATCAAGAAGTGCCTCAGAGAGGTTTTCACTAGATGACCCTTTTTTTTGCTTCTTTTTAATTTTTTGATTAGGGTGTTCATCTTCCCCAATCCCATGAGATGCACATAAGTGTCCACTGAAGGAAAGGTATTAATAGGTGAACTACTTTGTAAGTACCAATTAATAAGGTCAGGATGGTGAAGGGAAAGGCTAATGTGAAGATGGATGTGGAGTCAAATAGGGTAGGGAGATCTACATCATCATAGGAGAGTATGATGGCCTCTTCTTCTAGTATGTAGTCAAGGAAATCATTATCTGCATTGACATTATTAGAAGTACTAGTGGATGTTGCAGACCCCTTTTTCTTTTTATCATAGCTGAAGCCAAAATTTATAGGTCCCATAGGTGTGTCAACAGGCTATAATCTTCCTTGTTCTTCTACACCAATATCTCCCCCATAATAATTGTATTTTTCACCTAACTTGGATGCACGAGAATAAGTCTCTTGGAAATACTCAATAAGAGGGGTGAAGGCTCAGGTTCCTCCCTGTATATCCATTGAATGATGTCATCATTCGATTGATCTTGTCATGTCCCTGGGGATCATAAAGTGTTAGACCCCATTTTCTTAGAGTTGTGTGTTATTGTCTTCTCTTCTTATTTTCATGTAGACTAAAAAGGATGGCCATAGGTATGAGGAGGTGGAGGCATCATTTCCACATTTAGAGTCATATGCATCTCGTACTCACCACAACCCTTATCTATTATTTGGACCTTGGTGATTGTGGATTCAAATGCAATAGATGGAATGGATAATTTGGTAGATGATGAATTGGAGGATGGGTTGGAAGACAATGCCTGAGGTGCTCCCACATCAAATCTTGGACAGTAGTGGGAGTGGGGGAAGGAAGCTTCTAAAGCAAAAAATTACTCAAAAGGTTGTGGATATGCATGTATGGTTACTTTCATCCCATTGAATGGGAATTTAAAGAACTGATGGTAGGTGAAAAAGATGACCTACATGGAATAGATCCATGGGTGACCAAGGAGAAGGTTGTGTGGAAGGTCCAGATTAAGGACGTGGCATGTGGTATACTGTGCAATAGGGCCAACCTGAATAGGAAGCCAAATGATTCATGCAGAGTCTCTTTTTATGTTATCATAGGTTCTGGTGGTGATAGTCTAATTATTCAAATTAGCATGGGTGTAACCTACCTCTTTTATGAACTTTAGTGTACAAAGGTTAAGGGTAGAGCCATTATCTACAAAGACCCTTTTCACTTTATGGTGGGATACAAGGACTTCGATGTGTAGGGGTTGGTTATGGTTTGAATCGATGAATGACATATTGTTTTGACTAAATCCCAACTAATATGTGGATGATAGATGTCCTACTAAGGCTTGAAATTGAGTAGGATCTATATCATTAAGCACGTGGGTATCCTGAAGAGCTTTGGTGAGAATTTCTTGATGGATAGGGGAAGATTTGAGAAAATACAAGATGGATATTTGAGTGGGAGTCTTTCCAAGATGATCAAGAATATTATATTAGGAATTCAAAAAACCTAGATGGGATGATGTGGAAGGTCTAGGAATGGATATGTGGGTGTGGCAGGTTGTAGCAGCACATTGTAAGTCTTTTCCTTTAACATGAATCATGGATACATGAGGCTCTACCTAGCTAATGCACATAACTATTCCATCATAGTTATAGGGTACATTCTTATAGTTGATAATGTTCATGTTGTTATTTTGATTATTACTATTGCTAGGCCAAGGATTAACATTAGATATATTAGGACCTTGATTGTGCTTGGGGAAATAATTTTTATATATTTATAGTTGGGCATTGGATGACATTGCCTGATTGGCATCCACTACTTTATCTCCTTGATCTATGAGATCTTGGATATATTTTTTAAGTCCCTGACACTTGTTAGTGGAATAACCCTTGATTTTGTGAAAGTCACAATACTCATTTTCCCTGTACCAAGTGGGCTTTGGTTGGGACTCGTCAAAATGGTTAGTCACAAGATAAGTGACTAGACAACTCACTTGGAGGAGCCTCTTGAAAACAACATCCAAGGATTCTCCTTAAGGAGTGAAGGTATGCTTGTTATTTCCTTGGTTATAATGGTTGGATTGTGGAGAAGGATGTGGTCCACCCTATGGCACAAATATGACATTAGAGACCGATGGTCAATTAGGGAAATATTGTGACCTTTGTGAGGTGTTGGCTACTTGGACATGCTTGGTATCAATGAAACATTCATTGACAATGTTCTTGTTTTTATTCCACTTGTAGGACTTGTCCCCAGATGACTTATCCATGTCTGGGTTATAGATTTTGATTTTTCCCTTGGGAATGAGGGCCCTCTCAATTATAGTTCCCTTTTCTATGACCTTTGAAAGGGTGATGACACAATGAAGATTGAGATTATGCACCATGTCAGGATGGGAATTTGTAACAAAAAATGGTCACCATGTCTTTCCAACTGAGAGGGGATTTAAAATGACTGGCCAAGGCATGCCACCTTTGTAGGTAACTTGCAAAGGTTTCTCCGTCACATTGTTTTTCCTTTAGTAGATCTAGAGTGTCAATATCCTTCTCCAAATTGAAGGAGAAGTGTGTAACAATTTTTTTTGACAAGTCTACAAAAGAAGAAATGGACCCCTTTGGAAGACCCATAAACTAGTCTAGAGCTATCCCCATTAAATTCCTAGGGAATAACCACAACAGATAATTATCATTGTGTAGGACTTCTTGGAAATGTGTATAGAATTCCTCTAGATGGTTTTTTGGGTCACTCTTTCCTTTGTATTTATCAAACTTGGTTATTTTAAATTTCCTAGGAAAGGGGACAAGTGAGATGGAGGGATCAAATAGATAGGGAGAAATTTCTTCGAATTTATAATATTTTTTCGATGTCCCTGCTTGCAAGTCCTTTAGGGCAGCTTTTATTTCTTCCCACTCCTTATCGATAGGTGTGTGTGGGAAATTTTAGTATCAAAATAAGATAACAAAAACACACCAATGCAACATTAAACTAAAGAAAGCTAAATAGAATGAAATCAAAGAAATCAAATAGAGCTTCCTCAGAATTGTTCCATTGTCCTCTATCTCTAGTGATTTGCTTGAAGCTGCTGCTCTTAGATTGTATAAGCAAAGCTTCTCAGAATGGCAACCTATAGAACAAGCATGCAAAGGAAGAATACTTCTCTATCCTATATGCTGGTGGAGTGAAATGTTGGTATACAGCTATGCATAGGGGCTAGAGATTATGAATAGGGGCTATAGATTATGAATGCTTTTGAAGCTATGATATGAGGATGATAGGCCATGATTTGGATTGCTAATATGCTAAGCTATGCTATGCTATGATTCTAGAGGCTATGGATGTTGGAAGGCTGATTGACTATAGTTTTCCTGTATGCAAGTTTCTCTCCTTTTTTTAGAGACCCGACAGTCCCTTTTATAGATTTTTATAGGCAAGAGCTTGGCTGGAAAAGATCAATGGCTGTGAGATTGTCTGGTAATTTTGAATGGTGAGAGATGGAGAGGTTGAGAGGAAGATGGAAGATGTTGGGAGGTTGGAGAGAAGAATGGAGGTTTTTCTTCAACCCACGGAACAACTTTGCTCTGTGTTCCAGAAATTTTGCCACACACACTTTCTATTTTGGAAGCTATTCTCACCAAGTCAGAAGGAATCCTCAAACCAAACAACACCTTACCTTTTAACCTTAAGTGAATCTGGATGATTTCCAAAAACCTTGGAAATACCTTGATCTTTAGACCATAGAAGACGACCAAAATACCTGGAACACTAACTGCCAACAGAATTTGGAAGAAATTCACCAAACATTTCCGGAATACCTAACTTCGTGAACGGAACTTCCAGAAATAACCTTTGTATTATAGTTAGTCATTTAATCTTCTTTATTTGAACAAAAACATTCAACAAGATATATGATACCAATATAAATAAATCAAGAATAGTTTACTTCAATTCACCCCAAGAAATGGATATGCGATTAAATAAACTTATTTCATTTAATCTAAATGAAAAGAATGAACAACAAATATAACAAATTACTTAGGATTTCATTTTATACATTGAATTCAAAGATTTTAATTAAATATTAAAAAAAAAAATATTTAGTTAATTAAATGCATCATTGAGATGTGGACTACATTTTAGGTGTATTAGAGCCTTTGCCCCTCTTTGAAGTGATGTGTTTCTTTTACGCATTGCTTCAAAGAATTCCTTTGAAATTTTCCCCTGCATGTTAGCTGGATTACACGAATGTTGATAGGTATATGCCCTCATAGACGATGAATTGATAAGATTTTGATTTGTGTGATTTTTTTTGAATTTTTAGATTTGTTGGAATTTTTCAATTTTTATAATTTTTAAAATGTCAATTCATTGTTCAAAAATGATGATGTGAAGAAATTGATGTGGAAAAATGTGAGATGAAAAATTGATGACCTAAATTGCCCCTGTAATGATAGAATGTGATAAAATGCCCCAATTTTGCCTTAAAATAGGTTAAAAATGTCATTTTCCATGTCATTTTCCCATTTTAACCTAGTACAAATTGAAATTTTTGAGCTCTAGAGTGAGAAAGATGGCACTTCCTACCCACCAGCACTGTTTCAAGTGCATTTGATGACATCGGCGGCTGACACACTATGGACCCATGGTATGTACCCCGTTAAACTTCCAATGTTTGAAAATTTTCTGTTTAGGGCACGTTTTCCAACATTTATGGACCTTCATGTACTCTTTTAGTGCCTTTTATTCTTTTTGTAGCACTCTTTATGTTTTCCATAGCACATTTCATTCTGCAGCACCCTTTAAGTTTTTTGTAGCGCTCTTGATTTCTTAGCGCCCTTTAAGGTTTTTCCAGCGCCCATTACCAATTTGACAATGCATGACCTTGTATTGATTATTTACGTATTGCGTTGTCCTGATTTGATGATGTTTTGTGTGATTAATTTGTTCCCAAGGTTGTTGGAAAATAAATAATAGCTGATAAATTTGCTTTTAAAGTTGTTAAAAACAAATAGTTGTTTGATAAGTTTGCTTCTAAAGTTGTTAAAAACAAATAGGATGTTGATAAATTTGCTTTTCATGATGATGAAAACAAATAGTTTTGTTGATAAGTTTGCTTCTAAAGCTGTTAAAAAACAAAACAAGATTTTGATAAATTTGCTTCATGATGATGTTCCAAACAGGCTGATATCCTCAAATTTGGATTGATTTGTCTCTGATGATCTCGACATTGATTTCGTTTCTTGACTCTGGATGATCCTTCCTATCCTTTTTGCACAAGGGAGAGGATTGGATGTCTCTATAAAGCCATGTGGAGAAATTCCCAAAGACATGGAGATTGATTCCATAGCTTTTACAGGTGGATAGAGATGTGATCGAGGCATGCAAACTAACCTCATTACTTGAGATGCTTGAGGTGTGTCTCAACAGAGCCTTATTGACAACACTTGTAGAGAGGTGGCACAGTGACACAAACACCTTTCATTTGCCGACAAGAGAGATTACCATGACTCCTGAGGATGTGTATCGCATCCTAAATATTCCAGTGATGGGTGAGATAGTGAGATTTGACGGCTGAGAGGTGGGAGGTACTGATGCCTTGGGGCAGATATTTAGAGATGTTCAATTGTAGGATATTATATCTCATGGGCGGAGATGATGGATTCGTATGTTCCCTTACCCTTTGTACTTGTAGGCTTCATTGGAGGTGTTTTGTGCCTCGACCATAGGTCAAAGGGTTTTGCAATCGGGTGGGGTCATGTACTTGAGAATATGGTGATGCAGGGTACACGACATGCTTGGGGATCAAGCATGCTTGCACATTTATATGATGAGCTACACCATGTTGTGTACGGTTGAGTCCAGAGTTTAGCTGTTGGTTGTTTTCTTTTATAGATATGGGCATGGGAGCATTTTTCCATTATGCGACCATTGACTCGTGGAAGACGGCCTGTCGGTCGATCATATAGATTCAGATATACCAATGTCATTGCTCAGTCGAGACTGGGAAAATTGGATCATTGGCAACATCTTCTGGATGATCTCGATATAGTATGTTGTCAGCCCTATGTAGATTGTGAGGCATGGCCAGAGGATGCTGTGTGGGAGATGCCCCATGTCTCTACCGCCAGACATCTCGGACATCATACCCTAGGATTATTGAGAGGTTTTCCTTTGCTGGGTATGGCACAGTGGTCTTTCGGCATGCCATAAGATTCTTCTTATTTATGCACGCCGCAACATCAACTTATAGTGGTGGGTCCATGATTGCATATGATGCATCAAGGGCGTAGTTCAATACTTGGGGAGTACGTATTACGTGGGACTATAGGAGCTGATATTCGACGGGGATGACTTAGAGTATGGTCAGTATGTGTTGGAGCATCCTGCACCACGATTATTTGATCCCGATGAGCCTGTCGCACCAGTTGCAGAGCAGAGACCACATAGAGGTGGACATAGGCGACAACGAGGGGAGGCTTTAGAGGGTGATGACTCCGAGGAGGATGATGATGAGTCAGATGAGGATGGAGACAGTAGTGATGAGGAGAGTGGGGGTGATAGTGGTGGAGGAGGTGGCAGAGGCGGACGGAGGGTGAAAGCAAACAGGGAGGTGAGGGTAGTGGTGGAAGGACAGGAGGTGGACACAGGCCGGATCCTCTTTTAGCAGGCAGATCCAGCGGCGCCGGTATCGCCAGCCAGCTTGGCTGCAGAGCGCAGCCTACGCAGGCCTACCCAGCACAGGTGAAGGACTTTGGCTACCAACCACAGGGATAGCCGACTTCGCTGACAGCCTGGACGCAGATACAACCAGGATGGTAGGGTGCGAGCAAAGCCAAGGCCCCAAATGGCCAACCTGCGTGCCATAAGCGCGAGGGCACCTTGGACATCATGACATGATGAGAGAGGTGACCGGCCAACTTGGGTAGGAGTTCCCCATAGACCAAGTATCATGATGCCACCGAAGGCATAAATGAGTTATACATGGGCCCCTGCCTACACATAGTCTCGCCACCAAGAGGGTCACGGGCCCTTTAGCCACCTCCAGGAGGGTCATTAGGAGCAGGTGGAGCAGGTCCATCAGGTATAGGTGGGGTAGGTCCTAGACCAACAACATCAGAGGATAGCACTTCATAGTGCTTTTTGCATGATGTCTTATATGTCTTATTGATATTCTGTTGAGAAATTTGTATACATACTGATATGGTCCCATTTTTTATGATGTTATGTCATGCATAGTTGACATATTTGTACATTTGACATTCATTTTTGAGATATATAATATGCAGCAATGATTTGTTATGTGATGAATGTGTCTATTTTCTATGCATGATGCTTTATGTGATGGTTCCCCACACCGTTATGCCTGGTTGACATTGCATATGTACGTACGATCTTTAGGATACGAAATGGCGCAATTTTCATGATACCGTGATCGCTAACTATCATGAACGGATTTTATGAATATGAATGTGAAACCCATTTGGATTTGGTACAACTCTATGAACGCCCACGATCTCTCTTTGATCTTTGATGTATGCTCTCATTTCCATTTTATTCTCAACTTCAACATGTATAAAAAAAAAATGTATTGATGATGTTTTTGTGAATCGTCGTAAACATAATTTCTGTCATTTATTTGAAAGATATGAAAACCTTGATACTTCTGCCAACCCCTTTGGGAAAATCTATAAATGCAAAATGCATTCTAAAATGAATGTAATCTATACCAACCATGTAATCTATACAATACTGCTAATTCCTCGAGAGCTTCTTTATTTGTGCTTTTTTTTTTTGTCATCATAGAGCATTGAAATGTTGAAAGTTAATACAAGCATCAAAGGGTATGTTAGCACCAGTGATGACCTGAGTATTGCTTTCATGATTTTTGATATAGCTAGTTAATACAAGCATCTAGGTATAATTGAACTGAGATGACCTGAGTATCGCTTGCATAAACAGACAAGAGTTAACCCGTTTCCCATGCAAATTCTGAAATGTCATCAATGATACTTAGTAGAGCATGTCTCGCGACCAATTTGCATAGTACTAGTGATTTCCTCGCAAACAACAGACAAAGAAAAATCATACTCCTTCCTTGCTTTTCTAGTTCAGTACATCATCGAATTGCTCCAGAGATATGATAGAAAATCAACCAACAATTCAAATTTTGCCTAAAGTATTTCAAACATTATTTAGATTAAGATCATCCAACTTGATTATCAACATTGATGTTTGTGTTTTGATTAACGTTGTTTTGACCATGTTTGATTTCATTGGCATTGAGTAATCGTTTTGGTGTTGTGGTTGATTTGATGCGTCAATATATGTTGTGCTTTTTTCAAACCGTCATTTGTCTATTTGTGATATTCTAAAAGCTCATTTCCCCTCTCTTGTGTAGTCTGTGTTTTTGCCCCTAGTGTAAACACAACTTCAATAGTATGGATATGTACAAATCTCATCAAGCCATGATGAAACATAAGGATTCTCGTTGCATGATATGGATATGATAGATATGTACAAATGATAGAAATGGATAAATTATGTCGTAAAGAGAATTCAAGACATAAGCTAATAGATAGAGGAGCCCATTTTGATCACAAGTAGTGCCTGTTTGCAAATATAGGACTTTTTCTATTTTTTATGTATTTTTTTAGGACTTTTTCTATTTTTTATGTATTTTTTCAGGACTTTTTATGTTTTGATGATTCAAACATAGAACTTCTTCAAATGAATGTTGTTGATGGGTTCTTCAAATAGGTCCCCTTGTGACGTAGATAACTGATATGCTCTAGAACCATATACTGCAATGATGACAAATGGACCAAGCCAATTTAGTTCAAAATTTCCTTTCTTTTCTTTGTCTTGCTGATTGCGTGAATTTTCTTTCAAGACTAAGTCACCTACTTGAAATGTCTATGGTTTAACTTTGTGATTATAGCTATGAGACATAACTTGTTGATAACCCTTCAAATGATCAGCTGCATGTTGACGTCTTTCATCTAACAGTTCTAACTCTTGTAGATGAGATACTTGGTAGTCTTCATCATTTATCAATCCTTTGAGTGAGACCCTAAGCGAAGGTATTTCAACCTCTAATGGTAAGATCACTTCTACTCCATATACCAAGGCATATGGGGTAGCTCCTATTGGTGTGTGAATGTTACTACTGTATGCCCACAAAGTTGGATTTAACTGGACATGCCAATCATGATCGACATCATTTACTATCTTCTTCAAGATCTTCAAGATTGTTTTGTTTGAAGCTTCTACTTGACCATTTCCTTGTGGATAGTAAGGTGTAGAGAACTTGTGTTGAATTTGAAATCTTTCACAAAGTTCATCAACATCCTGATTCTTGAAAGGCCTCCCATTATCAGTGATGATAGAATTAGGAATTCCATATCGACAAATGATGTAATTCAGGATAAATGAAGAGATTTGTTTACTGGTCACTGTTGTCAAAGGAACAACTTCGATCCATTTTGTAAAATACTCTATAGTTGTGATGATGAATTTATGCCCATTTGATGATGAAGGATGAATTTTTCCAAAAAGATCTAATCCCCATTGAGAAAAAGGCCATGTTGGAGTGAAAGGCTATAGTTCTTGTGTAGGTGCATGAATAAGATTCCCATGGATCTAGCATTTAGAACACTTCTTGAAAAAAGTAAAAGATTCTTTCTCCATGGTAGGCCAATAATATCCCATTCTAACAAGTTTCTTGGCTAAGGTTAAATGCTTGAATGAGTTCCACAAATACCACCATGAACCTCTTGTAAGGCTTGTTTAGATTCATCACGTTCAAGACATCAAAGGAGCGTACCATCAAGACCACATCGGTAAAGGATATCGACGATCAAGGTATAGCAGGATGATTGGTGTATGAAATTCCTTTTTTGGTTTTGAGATAAGTCTGAAGGTAAGATGTTATTTTTCAGATAGGTATAAGTCTTTCCATATAAAGGTAAATCAAAACCAGTTAAATGGCATATGACTTGGGTCTCAGGATTATCATAGGTGGGAGAAAACAATTGTTCCACCAAGAATTCATACCATTTTTTATTTTCTGATAATTGTAACAAGGAAGCAATTGTAGCCATTTCATCTACAACTTTATTATCAATCTTTGGGATTTGTGAAAACTTTATTGCCACAAAATACTTTTTAAAATCATCCACCATGTTCTTGTAAGGTAGTAGCTTATCATCTTTATTCTGATAATCATCATTGATTTGGTTAATGATAAGTTGTGAATCACCGTAGACTTGCAGCTCTATAATCTGCCATTCCAATGCTATCTTCATTCTTGTAAGCAATGCTTCATATTCAACTATGTTATTTTGTGTAGGGAAACATCAACCGATATGATTTTAGGATAATATGTCCTTCAGGTGTAACAAAAAGAATCCCTACCTCTGAGCCATGTTCCGTATAAGATCCATCAAAGTAGAATGTCCATGATTTCTTAATTGTTGCTATGAAGACGTCTACATTTGGAAATTCAATGTGCATTGGGTTTTCTTCTTGTAAAAGTGCTTCAACCAACTAATCTACTATGAACTATCCTTTCATAGCTCTTCAATCTACATAGTGAATATCAAACTCACTTAAGATCATTACCCATTTTGCAAGTCTTCCTGTTAAGGTAGCTTTGCTTAAGAGGTATTTTAGTGGATCAATTTTGGTTATCAGCTTAATTGTATGATCCAACATATAATGGCTTAACTTTTGAGAAGCAAACACTACTGCTAGGCAATATTTTTCAATGAAAGTGTAGTTTAGTTCATGACTTGTTAATGTTTTGCTGATATAGTATATGGCTCTTTCTTTGCCTATAGAATCCTCCTATACTAGTAATGCTCCCAAAGATACTTCTGTTGCTGAAATATAAAGTATGAGTGGCTTTCCTGGAACTGGTGGAATTAGGACTAGTGTATTCATGAGATATTGCTTGATATGATTAAATGCTACTTCACACTTTTCCTCCCATTTGAATGGACTTTTATGTAATAAATGTGTAAATGGTAAGCTTTTGTCCGCCATTTGAGCTATAAACCTTCTGATGGACTGTAGTCATCCTTGCAATGATCGAAGCTAACTGATATTTCGTGGTGGTGGCATGTCCATTATAGCTTGTACTTTTTCTAGATCAACCTCTATGCCCTTTTCTGAAACAATGTATCCCAGGAGTTTTCTAGATTTAATGCCAAAGACACATTTCTTTGGATTGAGTCGAACATTGAACTTCTCCATTCTGATAAAGATCTTTGAAAATTTTTCTAGATGTCCTTCTCTTGTGTTGGATTTGGCCAATAAGTCATCCACATAGTCTTCCATGAAGGGGTGCATCATATCATGGAAAATGGTGGTCATTTCTCTTTGATAAGTCGCTCCTGCATTCTTAAGCCTAAATGGCATGACCTTTCAACAATAGGTACCCCAAGGGCATGTGAATGTTGTTTTATCTTGATCCTCTAGTGCAATCTTTATTTGGTTATATCTTGAAAATCCATCCATTAATGAATACATTGCATGGCCAGCAGTTAAATCAACAATCATATCTATGTTTGGTAAAGGGAAGTCATCTTTGGGACATGCTTTGTTCAAATCTC
>VDFB02248129.1:0-48829 GCA_007258455.2 Sequoia sempervirens | reverse complement strand
TTTTGGGTCTGACTCTAAGAACCTCTTCAGTAAGGACAGCCTTGCAAAAAACCCTAACAGTTCATGCAAGAATTTGTGTCTGAATGGATGCTATTAAGTTATAAATCACTTCCTAAGGCTGTGATTCACAGATCCCAAATAAGAGAATAAATGCATTCGTTTGACCATAGAAAACCTACTCTAGCATTCATATCTGTATTACTCTAATGACCGATAGGAAATGCTGTCCCTCAATAAACTACTTTTGGCATACAATAAAGATGACTGTAATTGGTTTTAATTTCTTTAGTGGAGTTCCAGGTATAACGAATAATACAATTGTTCAGCAGGACAGTCTCCCTGTGGTTGATGTGATAGTCTTTTCAAGTGTAGGCACACTTAATTTCTGTAAAAAAAAAACATAAGATATAGAGTGTATAACGAATAAAGATGACTGTAATTGGTTTTAATTTCTTTAGTGGAGTTCCAGGTATAACGAATAATACAATTGTTCAGCAGGACAGTCTCCCTGTGGTTGATGTGATTGTCTTTTCAAGTGTAGGCACGCTTAATTTCTGTCAAAAAAAACATAAGATATAGAGTGTATAAGTAATCTGCTCAAACAGATTTAGAACCCATTGTTGGGTGAAAAGGGTTCCCCTGGAATCCTAGGAAGGTAATTATGAGGATTAAGAAGATCTCTAAACCTATGCTGTAAGGAATGATGGTATAATTGGTTTATGGAAAAGAAAATGGTTTTCGTACAAAATATTTGGTTAACACGCAAGAGAATTAGGCAGGGAATGCAGAATATAGGGTAATAGTACTCTGAAATTCAATCCCAAAATTTTGATTCCCTCCTTTGATGCTTTGTTGGAGTTTAGTAGTGCAGCATGTGTTTGGAAGATAAAGTATTTGCTAATCATCTTCTTATTCATTGCCTTTTACTAGCTCTATCTGATATTGATTCCTTTCAAAATCTTCATATTTTTGACGACATGCTGGGATTGCTTGGAGAATCAATTTCAGATTGTTCCTCTTTTGGAAGATTTGGATCACACATCTTGCCTTGATTTCATGGGGTATCTAAAGGGAAAGGAACCAACAGCCTTTGAGGAGTAACCCAGACCTATAGAAAGAATGATTGCGTCCAGTGAAAATTTAGTCTCAGAACTTATGAAAGTCTGGCCACCCAAGGATGATTCTTATTAATCTTAATCAAAACGGGGATACTCAGTGATTGTCAATCAATCATCAAGGTCGTTCCTGATAAGAGAGAATGTAAATAAAGCACAGAGCTGTTGTGGAACTCCCATAATTCGAGATAACAGATTTAATGTTTTGGCTCCTTTGTCAATGATTCGGACAATGCCCCATTTTGGAGGAGGAAAAAGAACTCTTTACAGACTTTTGAATACGTAAAGAAAGTGGATTGGATAACCTAGATATAGAGGGTGACCCAAAGATTGGTACAGATGCACAGTAAAAGCAGATGTTTTAAAAGGTATTTTGGTGGACTTATCCAAGACAGCATCAAACTAAACCATGATCAGATAATCAAGTGGTTGACCACCTAGCCAATAAAGCAATTAAGCTAGTCTTTAAGAAATCTACTAAATTTATTATAACATCTGGCATTATCAGTGTTCTGTTTTTACTCAAATGGTCTTAATTGTAAGATCCTTCTCATGTTTTGAATATTGTACTCCATATCTCTCACACAAGGTGAGTGCTGTAATTGGTATAAGCTAGGGTCTTGGATTGATGTGGGATGAAATCTGGAGATGGCATGTAAGACGTCTTTAATTGGCCAAATTCTGATTATTATATGATTCATCTAATAAAGGATCTCTGTGGAACTGAAAAGTGGCTAAGGCATATTTGAATGAGGCATGTCTCAGCTTTGGGCAGTGCCATTTTATATTAATAAATCTGTTATTTAGTGGGGTTTTTCTGTTTCATACTGTCCAAACTTCAGTGTTCTCATTTCTTGTGGTGCTGCTAGCACAGAATTTGCAATAGAAAGTCCCAAAAATTCTCTCCCCAAAGAATATTCCTGATGGTGGAATGAAAGTAAACTTGGATTCCTAAACCTTTCACCCCCATAAGCAGCTTTAGTGAACTTTGAAGTAGGAAAGGAAGCTATTATCTGCTTTAGGGATTTGCTTTGTTGTCAAGATTCAAGATGTAGATTCTGACCTGACCTGTACAGAAAATATGTCCAAATGGTGGCCTAAAAGATATTATTGTACTCAATTTATGCAAACACTTGTACTTCTTATCTTCTGAAGGACATCAGGAATTTTAATGTCGACAATATTTTCATGGACAATACTTTTGTTAAGGTGGAAACATCTCTTACCTTATGCCTGGGCTCATAAGATAATTGTTATAAAATCTGAGTTTCAGATACCTGTGGATCTTGACCTCATACAAGTTTTTCTTACAAAGGATAAGATCAGATTTGAGTGGCATATGTAGGAGAATGGAAACCTGGGTAAGGATGGGAATGAAATATTTTCTGATGAATATTAATGGGTGTTTCGCTTGGTGGTGGCCTAAGAACTAACTTTATCTTTACCTTAATACTATATAGTAGTTTCAGCTTAGTAAATACCAAATATCATAATATGTAAAGTTGGTTTATTAGCAGAAGTGAATTACAATTTTTGATAAGGGAAAATTTATTACACTTCAGATTTTGAAAGATTCTACGAGAATGAACTATTAAGTCTTTTTACCACTGAAAGTGTTTTTTTAAATATTCACAGAAGCAGCACATGTTTTAAAATTATATGGTGGGCATTATTTTGGTCAGTACCAAATTTGATCAGAGGCATTCTAGCTTGGATTCAGAGCTGGAACTACGATACTCCTAATTTTCACCCTATGGCATTGGAGATTTTGGCAGACAATGAGCCAAATTTTGCAAGGTTTTGAATTGGGCGGTGCTATACGTTATTTCTCTGGTATTTAACAGGAACTGAACTACCTACATAAGCTACAGTTCCAATCTTATTCTTATTTGGAGAAATTCACACTTCCAGGTTGTATTCAGATCCAGTCTTGTTTTGGCATCCAAGAAGAATATGTATCTGTTGGAATATTGTGCAAAATGGTTTGATGCAAGAGCATGTCTTCTTCCCTGATGCAGTAACACATATTTGGATTCTGGAGAGACCTGTTACTGAGCTCATGTAGATCAGCTTTATGGAAGATATATCGGTATTGGATGGATTTATAGGATTCAAGTGATCTTGGTTTGCAATAGATACGCCAGCAATATTTTGTCAAGTTGTAGTATTTTTATTAGCAATAAAGTTAATAACAAAATTTTCGAAGGGGCAGCAAGGCCTTTGGCTCAAACATGTGAGATGGAAAGCAACAATATAATGTTTTTAACTTTTTTAGTATTATGCAGGCTGTCATTCTTGGGGAAGTTTGCTATGTTTGTCATTGCCTCTTTTCTTTGAAAACTTAGGTTTTCCTTATTCAGCTTTGTATGTGGTGTATATCTTTGAAAAAGCTGGTTTCCTTGAGAGAAACCTTATACCTATTGAAATAATATATAAAATTAATATTTGTATTTTTAAAATACAAATAAATCAGAAATGCCTCAAAATAACTTATAAGTGACAATAACCTAACAAACCAAAAGAAGTTGAAAGTCTAAAGAGTAAGTACAAAAACAATTTGTTGATTCCAAAATCCATTTGATAGACCAATAGTGATAGGCATAATATGAAATATCATGCATAGGTACATTGAGCAACAGGCCCCAAAATCGGAGTCACTAGATCGGTCTTGGAAACTGCTGGCTACAAAAATTGGAGTCACTCGATCGATACCTGGTAATTATGTCCATAACATCATGGCTATCATCACATGCTATAATCTTAAGCGCAGAAAATTCATCGGAGGTTTGAAACCTATTTGTAATTAGATTGTTTATACCAATTTGTAATTCATCAAAATGAATTCCTCGTCTATTCTCAGATTTGAACTAATTTAGCTTATGCACATACATTGACAGAGTTGTTCAAGTACAAAATCAGGTGATGAAAATGGAGAACTGAATGTGTCCATTGGAAAAAAGACACATTCCACAGAAAACACGAAAGTAATCATGTACGATTTACACTGGATAAACTCAGTATGGGTAAAGCGCCACTAGTTGGGGCTTTGCCTCCTCCACAAGTAACTAAAATACAAGGTTACAACTCTACTGTTGATCCTAACAAGATTATTTGACTGATATCAGATGTCTGCAATAACCTGTCAGCTTGTTCTGACCTCATCTCACTGTACTCCATGCAAAATCCCTGCAACTTGCTGCAACCATTAAACTCCAGCTCAGATCCTTACAAAGGATGCCATCATATGTATTTATCTTACAAACATTCATATCTATTTTGAGTCTTGACACAAAGTTCTGTGTACGTGAAAAATTAACAAACAAGGAATTGAAGTGTTTTCTTTGGGAAAGGCTGGTTTCCCTGACAGACACCTCACATCACAAAAAAAAGTAATAGGGATGCCAACCTGAAACAATTTTGGGCTAGAAATTGCTTGAATTAACAAAGGAGATGATTACATTAAATAGAGGAGGTAGATCACTGTAGACATTTAAAATGTCTAACTACCTCACCTACAAACTACTGTAGCAACAGTAGTATTGACCATTAATACAAGAAGAATATAATATTCTAACACCCTCCCTTAATGGTCAATCGTCTAACTACCTACAAAAAACAATTTGCAAGTCGATGGTCACAAATTCTTCAGAACACTCTGCTGCTACAGAGACCCTCCCTGGATCTGCAAAATGTTGATGACCAAGAGTACAAAAAACCGTCCAAAAAAGAACAGAGAAGGCTGCCCTTTCTTTAGAAAGCTTTGCAACAAGAGACAAGAGCCTACCACGGACTCTGCCACTGAGATGAATCTGGCACCAACCCTCCCAGAATCTGCAAAACTGCTTCCTGAAGTCATCACAAATGTCCAACCTGATGTTACATAAGAGAGCTGTCCTTCCCGGAAACCAGAGACACACCGAGAACAGCTGCCACGATTTGAGGATAAATCGGCAAACCGTCAAAACTTTTGCAAAGGAGCACGATGCTCGAGAACAAACTGCAAGAAGCCAGTTGTGTAGATCTTCGCCCCAGCAACTCTAGGTGTGACAAAAACAGACTGCAACAAACCACGATTTTTGAGGAAAAAATCGCCAAACCCACGATTACAAATCATTGTTTTTTCAGAAAAAAAACGGTAAAAACCAAAGACCAGAGAGCCCTCCTGAACAACAGAAACCCTGACTAGGGTATACAGGAAAAACTCGTAATTTTTGAGGAGAAAATTATAAACCCTTCAAGAATTTTTTACGGGAAAAAATTATGAAAACCCACACAATTTTTTAAAGGGAAAAAATATTTAAAAACCCATCCATCGATTGTCGGCTAAAAAACAGAGGGTTTGGAACCCTAGCCGCCAAAACAGATTTGCACAGAAATCGAGGCATGGAAAACAAAGCACCCAGAAAAATCGGACAACAACCCATTTGAGAGCTCAAAAAACCCACCAAGAATCTTCAAACGAAATTTTTTTCCGCCTTGAACTAGAGGGTCAAAACCCTAGACGAAAATTTTGGAACCCTAGCTGCCATGGATGAACCAGAAAGTTGCAGAAAATAGCTTGAAATCTCTTGAAGACGTGGCAAGAGGAAGCTGAAGGTTGCGATTTTCTTTGCAAAGAGATGAAAACTTCAAAACACAGAAATCACGAGAGATTTGCGTCACAGAAATTGTGTTCAGGAAAAAGAGAATCCCATCGCCAGAAGAACTTGCTTAGAAGATCGCAGGATTTTTGTCTCAAACAAAACACGAAATGAAATCTTGTCAGAGAATGTTCGTCAAACAGAGATCGCACGGGGTTAGAAAACGGAGAAACCCTTCACTAGTCGCGGCCATGAACAGAAAAATAGACGCGAAAACGCGTTTCAGAAGGTCGACGCACAAAAGAAACCCTCCCGTCGCTGGTCGAAGGCACACAAGGAGAAAACGCGCACAAGGAGAAAACGCGAAATAAAAAACGCTTTCAGAAGAGAACGCGCGGCCACGCACTGTGAAGAAGGGTCTCAGGCCAAAAGATTACAGGAAAACGCGTCTTAAAAACAGAGCGCGCCCAGGCAGAGAGAAAACCGATGCAGGTGAAGAAAGCCAGTGACGCGTGACCAAAAGAAAACTAGAGACGCGCGGCCAAAAAAAAAAAACGCGTCTTTCTTCAAAAACACATGGGTCGCAACCAGAAACACAGAGAAAACGCGGGCTTGAACAGGAGAAAAAAAACGGCCCTTGAGAAAACCGACGCTAGAAGAAATAACGCGCCTGAAACCCTTGATTTTTGACCTTAGCAAAAAAGCACGAAAATCTTCAAACACATAAGCCACGATTTTTGCAGAGAAGGGTTTCAATTTTTTGTGAGAAGAAACCCATGAAAAACTAAAAACAAAAAACCCTTCGACCTTGCAAAAAATTTTGAAAGTTCACACGCAAAAGCGAATTATTGAACCCTCCAAAATCCGGAGCCCTCCCACGAGGGAGACAGGCTCAGACCTGCTCTGATACCATGAAACAATTTTGGCTAGAAATTGCTTGAATTAACAAAGGAGATGATTACATTAAATAGAGGATGTAGATCACTATAGACATTTAAAATGTCTAACTACCTCACCTACAAACTACTGTAGCAACAATAGTATTGACCATTAATACAAGAAGAATATAATATTCTAACACAACCCCTACCAGATGATTCCATAACATCATTGCTATCATCACAGGCTATAACCCAAATCAAAGAAAATATAGCTGAATTTTGAAATTGATTCATAATTAGCTTGATCATACTAATGAGTAATTCATCAAAATAGATTTTTAGTCTATGACCAAAATTAATTGTTTATGTGCAGATTTCAATTATTCAGTTTATGCTTCTATATTGATGGAGTCGTCCAATTACAAACTCAAGTGATGAAAATCAAGAATTGAATATTAAACACTGGAAAGAAAAATACATCAGAATGCAGTCAATAAAAGACTTATGCTGGAGAAAACAAGCATGCATGAAACACCATTTACTGGAGCCTTGGTTCCATCCCAAATCACCAAAATACAAGGCTACAGCTCCAATATGAAAATAGAAATTGAACTTTACTCACAGTTCAAAGTGTGATAGAAATGCCTGTGCTATTGACAGATTTAGGACATTTCATAAATGAGCTGGCCAAGATACTATTTAGACGTAACCTTATACACCTGGCAAGTATATTGTAAAACAATCTGAAGTAAAGATCTGCATTTGCACAAGTAAAATTTAAAATTAAAGAAATTCCAACCACAGATTCTACCATCTCTTTAAGGCTGAGCTTCAGGTACACAAATAAATATAAAGATTGCATTTCATTCACGCATATGGTTAACCTTTGACATAAGGAAGGGCATTCACATACCAAATTATCTAAATGCGAGTATGTAAAAATGTAGCATTAAAAATAATCTGTGACCATTGGTTCCCAACTGTAAAAGTCTCTGTTACCGGGTTTTGCAGGAACCCTGGCTGAACCCAGTCTGGATGAGGTTTTTATATGGGTCTGGGTTTGCCCAAGGTTCTGTTCTGTGCCTCTGGATTTGGCTTCAGTTCAGATGTACCTGGATTAAGTCCAGAGGCCCCTGGCACAGGACCTCAGACATACTCAGGCAGAATCCAGAGGCCTGGAGCAGGAACCTGGGCAAACCCAGTGAGAATCCATCTGGTACTCGAAAAAATAGATTTTTAATGGTAAAGCAAAAAATTAAAAAATCCTTCCCTAACAGCTTTCCTTAGCCTCAACCAGTTCATTTATGGAGTTATTTGTATTTGCTTTGCTGCAATTTGTAGCAAACCTATTATCCTTTTTGTTAATTGCAATGTATTAGCATTGAGCAACTTCCATTGTTTTCAAAATACTGCAGTATATTAATCAATATATGCTTGAATTTAATGAGAAGGGACAATTGTGCTATAGAAGCAGCAGTATAAGGATTCTGCTCAATGAATTTATTTGTAGGTTATGCTTTTAGTTGGAAAAAAGCTACATCTGTATATTTTGAATATTTTATACATGTATTGAATGTATTGAAAATACATGAGATGTACTCAGCTTAAGTAAACTGTTGTTTACAGGGAAATCTCGTTTGGCCAACCTACGTTCACATGCAAACTTTCCATTTGCTTTGGCGAAGCAGGAAACAGTTGATTCTGATGAAGTTCAGGTTCCAACAAGACCAGAACCATTTTTTCCAACATCTAATGAACTTGTTCCATATCAGGAAGGGGGTTGTACAGATGCATCTTCATTGGAGTATGCTCCATGTACGGAAGTATATAACCCAGGGGGAGATTGTTATGAAGAACAGAATATTCGTTCATTCTCAGATCCCACTGATAACCAACCAGTTTCCTTGGATGCATCATTGAGGCGCAGAAATTCTTCTAAACGAGTTTTACCTGCTGTAGGGGAGTTTACTGTTCAGTGTGCAAAATGTCTCAAATGGAGGCTCATTCCAACTAAGGAACAGTATGAAGCAATTCGACAATGCATTCTGGAATACCCCTGGGTATGTGAAGATGCTCATCCCTGGTGTCCAAATGCATCATGTGATGATCCGGGTGATATTGAACCAGATAATAGCAGGCTTTGGGCAATTGATAAGCCAAACATTTCTCAGCCTCCAACAGGGTGGGAACGATTACTTGTCCTTAGAGGTGAAGGTGCCACCAAATTTGCTGACGTGTATGTATCTTTCCTCTGTTGATGTATTCACTTTCCATTTTATCAATCAACAATGCGTTTATCTATATTGTCATGTCTATCTTCAAGCAACTGGATGATATTATGTGTTGGCTTGTCAGTTTATCATTTGTTTTTAAATCACTGAACGAAATTCCAAAATGTTTAAAATCTTGTCTCTGGAGGATAGTATGTGACTATATTAATTAATGTCTTCAAGCTTCCACATTAGAAAACAGAGTGAGGTTTCAGATCACCATAAATTACCCATTATCAAGACATGTGATGAACATGGAATGTAGAAAATATGAAAGAACTGTAAATAGATATGTCTGTAAGCACATGATATTGAATTGCCATGTCTAAACATATTATATTAATTTTTTAACCTAAGTCTGGCCCTATTTCTATTTTTATATGGTTGATGGGTCTCCATGATTGACTTAAACTTAGGCCACAATACCAATTAAAATTATTTAGGAGCTTTTCCATTTTGATACTTCACCAGGCAGTCACTTTGTGTAAAGATCATTTGCAGTGAGCACTTCTTCAGTGCAAATGTGGTGCTTTGTGGATAGAGTATTCTTCTAACGCTGATGGAACTTGTCTGTGACATGGTCCAGCAAAGTGTTCACCAATCCTACTTTGCAAGGATCTACTTGTCTCACCAATATACAGGTGACCATAGAAACATGGAATAAAAGACAACACTAAGTTGATTTGTATCGATTTGACACTTTCTAGACTCAAGCATTTTGTTTAGTGTGCTCAAGGAAATCTGCATCTTTTCTTCACTCTAAAACCTTTGATATTTAATTTGAAATATCCTCAGCATGGCATAAAATCTTGTGATAGGCTGTTTGAGTCCTCATCATATTGACAAGGTTTGGATCTCTTCTTGCATTCTGGAAAGCTTTACTTAATTTGCTGCCCCTTAAAGCCATTTCTTGAAAGAACATTCAAAAGACTATCTTTTCTTGCTCGAGATCAGCTTGATATGATATTCTTATAGGTCTAGTTGAATGGGTTTAAGAACTTTGGATGTCCGTGATAGGTGTTAATGTGAAGTACCTTACAAATAGTTTCTTTTGAAGTTTTAATCAGTAAAAGTTGCAAGAAGTCTGAATATGTTGTGCATGTTTTAGCCTCAAGGCTAATAGGTTTTGTGTAATCACTTTGCCACTAAAGAATTTTCCATACCAATGTAAGAAAATTAAACAGAGCCAGTGAATACTTCTGACTGCCAGATGCATCTGTATAAGCGTAAACTAGATGAGAATACTGCCTCATGGAGGTAAGTAACACAATTAGCATGGCTTCCCCAACTGAAAAGTGGTCAAATTGAGAAATATCACAAAATCCTGTAATCTTTTAGTTCACTGGAATGGAATATTAGCTCAATAATCTTCCTTATGATGTGTTTCATTATTTCCCTTGTTCTCTTTTGGCATTATCTTCCTATTTCTCATTTTCACCTTCTTTTTCTGAACTACATCCTATTCTTTCTGTGCTACGGTGTTAATTGTTTTTGACATGATGAAATGGGTAACTGTCAACAACATAAGAAATCTACAATAAAGTATTTACAATGTTCAAGAATGGAGAGAAAACAGTAACACTTATTCATATTGATATAGCTATACTACAATCATAGAAATGAATTATGACATCATTTGGAAACAATGCATTCAATATTTATCATTTTCTGTGCATATGCTCACACGGTCTTACATCGGTTTGCACTATTTTATGGAGTTCTTCACCCATTTCCTCCATACTTGTTCCCAGTCCCATTGTAGCATTACCCTTCAAAGACTTGTGATTAACCCCAACTAATCACTACACGCCTCATTTGCTATGCCATTTCTTGAGTTTTTAAATAAGTGGTTTAGAATTTTTTATGTATACCTTTGCCATTTTTGGCTAATTTTTACACTCAGGGGAAGAAAAATAAAAGCAAGTGTAATGACCTATCTCTTGCGTAAATTAAAAATTTTCAAATTCCACTTCAATCATATAAAGATAACAAGTAACAAAGGCAATACAATAAAAATTTTCCTTTCTTTATTGATAAATGTATACAAGTTACAATATATTTCCACATGAATTCCATTTTCATTGCAAATATAAATCAGAATTCAAAAGTAATACAGTTACATACATAGCTTGTAAGCTTTTGCACAAATAGAAGGAATAAGGTCCAGAAGTCTGTCCTTTCAAATCTTGGTACATCAGCCACTTGCTATGGAGGAGAATCATCACTCGGGCGTTTTTCTACCAACCACGAACTTATAATGCGGTCCTCCGCACACCTATTGTTAGATAGATGGCCCTCCCTTCGAAGAAGAGATTGGTAGGGTATCCTTAACGATTACCAACTGAGCATAGTTCCGTGTCCTACACAACTAGAACCTTGCTATTTCACAATCTCGAACTAGTACTCGGATCACAATGAACTGACAGTGTAGTCTCAACTATCTCACACCTAAGTGGATGTTGTACATTTCACTACTTTGGCCAAAGTATTCTCATTCGGTACTTCGAATGAAGGTCATCTATCATAAACACTACTCAGGGCCGATTTGACTTAAGGCTATCTTACTCTATGCGTAGGCTATGTCCTTCAATGGGTTCAACTTAGCCCAAACTTCCTATCTCAAATAGTCTACTAAGAAATGAGTCAATCAACAAGTGTCTAATATCCTAACTCTTGATTTAGGAAATCTTTATCCTAGGAGTGTAGCTTGTCATAGTTAACCTAATAACATAAGCTAGAGACCATACTTGGTTTTGACATCATTTCGTTCATAGTAGATATTAATTACTCTACGTATTCTCCATATACAAAGATCATACAAAATTGCAAACTCAATCAAATGCATATAAAAACTCTTCATTATATAATGCAAATTAAGTAAAGCTACCCTTAAGCTTCTTAAACATTTGATCCCCTTTTTACAACCCTTTCATCCTTATCCTTCATTTATTCTACCATTAAAATGCATTGAATTTCCTAAAGCATTTACCCTTAACTGTATTGGTTTTCATTATTCATTTGCCCTTTAAATACAATGAAATTCTTCACATATTTACCCTTAAATGCAATGAAAGTTTATCAAAACATCACTGATTCTAATTGCAAACTTCAAACTCAAGAATAAAAGAGAGCAGCATTTCAAACAAGAATTAATAAATAGATATCATGCCTGATATATTAAGCTCTTTTCCCAGCACTGCTCTTCTTGACTCTCCTTTAGCAACTTCAAAATTCCACTTGGAGATGCTGCTTTGCAAGAACTCTCTTTCAATGGTGATGATTCCTTCAAGTCACTCTTCTCAATTAACACTTCTCTAATAGAAGTTAATACAACTGGAAATTCACTCTTCTAAAAGGGATTTAGCACAGTCAACTAACAATAACTAGTAAAAGCTTCTAATTTTCACTCTCAACAAAATGGTAAAATGCAGCAACAAAAAACAACACAATAGCTTAGATAATGGACAAGAAAGCTCTCAAATTCGCAAGAAACAAATTGCTCAAGGATATCCAACAATGAATGGCTGGGCAAGTATTTATAGGCCCGAAATTGAAACAATTTCCTTCTTTGTGGGCATGTAGAATGACAACAAGGCGCCTAGACTCAGTCAAATGTTACATGGCAAGCATATAAACCTTATGTCATCTCAAAAAGGAGTGAATCGACCCTCTTGGAGCCAACATTATCAGAATAATTCAACTTAAAACTTAGAAATCGCCACCTACAGGAAAAACGTCCTTGCCTGACACATGAAAACGAATGACTCATGTTGCTGCAATTTTGTCAAGTTTTAGCTTGCTATAGCACACAATCTCTGGCTGATGTTTCCTCTTCTCCAGCACTAAAAGTTTTCTCTATTATTTTTGCTACGTTGAAGCTTTCTTCGATTCACGGGAAAAACTCTCAGCTCTATTTTCAAATGTTTACACCAAATATTTGATTCATATTTTCTTTTTCCTTATGTTTAGAAAAAGGTTCGATACTTTATGAAGTCTTTATGTTTTCCCCAAAAACTAGCGACTATCTTCTTCAATAGTCCGCTTCAATTAACTTGCTCATGTTAAAAGATTTGAATCTTTTAACTTTATCACCTTTGAGTTTAATATTTATTCTTTTAAATATTTATAAATATTTTCACTTGGAGTTTATAAATATTTACACTTTGGAGTTTATAAATATTTACTCTTTTAAATATTTGATCATATATAATTACTCCAAGTAAGTTTTAAAATATTAAAATGTAATTCCCTTATTTACTTTGTTATATAATATTATTATAGTCATTTTAAATATATTAAACATATAAATATTTAAATACCCGAGTATTTTAAATATATATATTTAACAAATATGTCAATATATTGTGAGCCAGTTAGCAACCCGATATATATAAATAAATATATATATATTTTTACGTAAAGTCACCAGGCAATAATAATATAATATTATTAATATCCACATAATCGTAAAACCACAAATAGATATATAGATAAACATCACTTATAAATGCATATAGAAGTAAACACGACTCCTAATGCAAACACATAAGCCTATGGACGACTTATCTATTACCCACACAAACTGACTAAGCTTACTCAGTCTAAGGTACCTGTGTGTATGCTCAGATGGTTCTCGTTACTATTTACCCGACCAAGCTCCTCCCCGAGTGATATCTCTCCTTTGCCTGGAGGAATGATCCTCTTTCCTACACATCATGACACGACAACGGAAGTCATATACTCAAAACAAAGCAGTATACATAAAACATCTCAAAAGTTAGAATAAACATTATTCCATAACTTACATGCAACATTTATTCAAGAATTATATCAATAGAAGTATTAGACAAATGAGACAATCATTTAAATAGGACACATTCATTCGATAACAAGAACAACATGTTTTATTCATCTAAAAGATTCAATCATTACAGTGCATTTCCCTATGCAGTAGTAGCTATACAATCGGGGTGTAACAGCAGGGGAAGATTGGAAATTTTTAGTTTAGGGTCAAGGCTAGGGTATTCTAACTTTTCAGGTTTAATTTTGAGTTAAAATTTTGAACACTAATGGTTTTTTTTCTTTTAATTATATACCAATGAGGTTTTGGACCTCGGTATGAGACATTGGGTTACCACTAAAATGGTATGCTGTGTTTGATGATGATAGCACTTGCTTACTATTTTAGGACCAATTGAATATTTTTTAGATAAACCCACTTAGGTAAGAGTAAAATAATTGCTTAAAAATATACATCTTTTTTTTTGTAATGTATTATGTTTGTTTCTAATCAATGTGTGCTATATTTAACAAGACATATAATATTCATTTTTTAACTTTTAGTTGCTTGAGTTTTTTCCCAGTTTTTCATGTTTTAAACCAAGGTAATTGAATTCAATTTACACTTATGCCACACTGCACCAGTGTTGTGTAAATGGAATACTACCATGCCAGGTACCAACCAGGTTCTGATCCTGGGATTGGTTCACCCCAGAAATGGCACCCAGTTTGCCCCAAATATAGGTGAGATTTGTACACAGGGCAAGCACATGATCAAATGCCAATAGAAAAATACTAATAGTGCTTTTTAATGGGAAAGAAAGTTAAAAGAAAATATGGACTGATACAGCAAACCAATTTGATATATCATTTGACATTTGGTATTGAATTATCAATAATCAGTAGTTTTGTGGCTATATTTCCTTATTTTATACCTGCTATGGTTAACATTTGACATTTGGTATTGAATTATCAATAATCAGTAATTTTGTGGTTATATTTCCTTATTTTATACCTGCTATGGTTAATTTTGGTTGTTTGGATGTAATTTTAATATTTTGTGTACAGCAATACCAAAGTCATGCCAAACCTAGGGCCAAAAACCAATTGATGAATCACTGTATACTTAGCATACGAACCAGCAACTTAGTAGAAAAATGGAGATGTAAATGAAAATAAGTCAATTGTGTATCACATCCCCAAGCATCATAACTTATAATTGTATCTCATCATAACTGCTCAATAAATTCAAAATTAATTTAATTATCAAGTTTGGGCTCTGCTCCTGCTCTGACTTTTATTTGTTTGAAACAATGTCATGATTGTAATGTCTTGGGCCAAAACGATAATGCAAATCTAGTTCTTAACTTTCCACAAACACTTATTAGTTGAATAACAACACTATGGGGACCTACTATTTAATCAGATTTTAGACAACTCAGATTTAAATTATTGTTTATACATCAACAATTTCATTACACTCCAATTAACAATGGCAACATAACACCCAATCTTCTTATTATAATGGATAGCAAATACAGATAAAATTCCTGCTCTCTTATTACAATAATAACTGTACTACATTCAACTTTTAATGATTCTGCAACAACGGTAATTCATACCAACAGCAATGGCAAATCGGATCAATACAATGCAGTTGGAGTCCATGTCCAATGAAGCTTAATTGTCAACTCTGTATGAGATTGCCCTTTGAAATCGGTAGGGTTTTCATCCCAGGATTCCCATGCTTGTACACAAGTGCTCAAAATGGATCCTGCAAGGAATTTGGTTAAGTGTAGATGATGAAGGATGAAAACATTTGCTCTTTTATATCCTCCACAAACATAATATGCCAGCCACCATGCACGCCTATAACTTCAAATTTGAAAAGTGATTATGGATGGGAAGATTCAACTTTGAAAGTTATGGCACCAAAATGTGATTACTGGAATCAATACGACATGTGTTGGGAAGTTAGGAGGGGAATGAAAACACAGGCAAAATTATCAGGGACCAGAGTCGGCCATATCACAAGACTCAAACTATTGGACGAGGTGTTAGGTGTTGAGCAATGGGCATTCCGATAAGGGAATGTCTGAAAGTCTGATAGGAAGAAGGGTAGAGCAGAGTTGGAAGAAGAAGCATACTCAAGAAGGGAAAACACATAGCAGACAGAAACAGAGAAGGTAAAGGTATAGAACTAATATGTAGAGACTAAAATTGAGTGGAAACATGACATGATACTGATTGTACGCCAGTTGATATATTAATTTTAGTAACTTGCCTCCATATATCCCAAGTTAATTTGAGACAAACTCAAGACATACATAGATAGGGTTGCCATTTCCTATTCAAATCTGGGGGCAAACATCCCAAAAATTAAAAAACAAAAAAGCAACATTCATTGATGCTTGGGCTTGGAGCGTCAAATTTGATGCATATTATTATTATGTTTGTATTGATAGGGTTGTAATATTTTTAATAATTTTTATATTTCTTATATGGCCCAAACCATACTAAACTAGGGGTAAACTTTTATTGCCAACCCCTGTACCTTGTTCCAAGATTGCCAACTTAGAAAATTATTAATAAGTTCAAATCAAGCCAATGTTTAACTCATTACCTCCATATTGAGATCTACTGGATTTTGAAAGCCTTGCTTATTAGAATATATGGAATTGAGAACACAAAGTGCTGTAATATGTCTAAGAGGTTTACAAATGTGGAAGGCTTGAGTTCACTATCATTTGTGGCAGTGGTTTCCCCTGTAATATGAAGTTAGTTAGGTTCTCTTCTTGTGTTGGTAAGAATAAAGCTTTAGTTCTTTGTTTTGTGAGAGAAATCATCTTTTTGCACGCATGTTTGATCCATTTGCATTAGGACGGTCAAATCTTTGTCAGCTGAATGAAATCCAAAAGTAGGAAATAAGGAAAAAAAACTTGGTTTTGTTTATAGTGCAAAACTGCCACAGCAAATAAGAAGCTGCTGGGGTGGAAATGAAGTAGTGACCTGACCAAAACTGGAAGTTTTGTCATGACACAAAGAAAATGGAATCTGAAAAGAACAGTCTGATGTTTGGTACTCCTTATTCCAAATTGAAGTTTTGCAGTGTATGGAAAGGTTTCAAATATCTGTAAGGGCATGTGGCAAAGCTAGTTGGGGGCTTAGGAAGATTTATAGAGTCTTGTATGTGGTGATAAAAGGAGAATTTAAGTATAGATGATTGTCTGAGCTTGATGGTGAGTAATTGGAGCAACAAATTGGTTGCATCCCCGCTTTGTACTATGCTCTTGATAATAATATTAATAGCTAGTCAGACATTTGCCACTACTAACTGGTTTCTCCTTCTAAGGGGCTTTTTCCAAGATAAAAATTCTCCGAATTATGTGTGTGTTTTTTGCAAATTTCAGATATTTCTCTGTTTTTAGCACAACATTCTTACCTCAAACTATCATTTGCAATTTTCAATTAGGATAGTAGTTAGTTTAACGATTTTCTTAGTTTCTACAATATGTTTGATGAATTTATGGACAATATTCCTTCTCTACAAATCAATCAAATTGTTAATGGGTAGGAAGAGATTAACTTGGAAGTGATAAACTTGGCTATGGCTGTTGAGTTTCTTATTTTGGTTTTTCAACGTTGATCAAACATCCAAAATCTTTTGTTCGATGATTGAATATGAGAGATTTCTCGAAGAGACCCATAAACGGTTGGTTCATGTTCAAAAGCATTTTTCTGCCATGCTACACATGGGGTTATGCTAGTTTAGATCCTAAACCACTAAACCTAACTTTTATTTGTTGCCTTGGTCTACACAAAACAAGATTTTAGAAGTTCAGTAACTTAAGAGGAAACTTCAACCAAAGTTTGGAATCTGAAAAAGGGTTGGAAAGGTTCAAAGTTATATATAAAATAAACTTGGAATTTCAAAAAGGTTGGAAAGGTTCAAAGTTATATATAAAATACAGGCTTAAGCATAACCATATAAATACAGTATAAAAATGATGATAAAAGAAATTTATAATGCAACATTCAAAGTATATCAAAATTTCATACATTTCACTATCATATAATATTTAGAAACACTGACTCTCAAGTCCCCCATTGTCTAGATCCTAGGACAATAGGCTCTAAAATAAAAATTCATTTCAACTAGGGTCTAAAATGACAAGTAACCATGCTACACAGGGAAATGTCTCTCCAAACTTGTGCCCCTATCCCCTATCTTATCTCTGAAACATGAAGATGTCAGGGGATGTTGCTTGTCCTTAATGGTGAGGACCCTTCCTCAAATTGCTTCTTGGCACGTCTCAACATCTCAATGATGTTTGGCTGTCCCCAATATGGTTGGGGACATCTGTAATGTCCCTCAACTATCCATCCAAGTGCTCTGTTTCTATTTCAAAAATAGGGACATTTTTGTTAGAAGGAAAAGAGTGACACCCCTTGACCATCCTTGGGACATTCATGCTTCTCCCTTCTATTGCATTTAAAAAAATAGTAATATTTTGATTCAGAAAAAAAATCAGAACAAAGAATATGTGGGACTGACAAGCCCTCCTCCCCTCCACCACCCCTTAATGAAACCCTAAACCCCCCTATATGTAATTCACCAACCATTCGCAACTCATAACTGCCACAATCAATTTGCAATTTTGCATTTTGCACTTGCAGCTGTGAAATGGAAGGAACAATCAATGATTGTCAGCATTTGTCATCTTTGAATGTGTGATTGCTGATTGTAAGCTACAATTGCCATGGCTGAAATGGGTAGGATTTTTTATTTGTTCTCATTTTTAAAGTTTTTTCAAAAGATCGTGGGCATTCTTTTTGCTGTTTTTTTAATTTAGTCACATTTTTATTTACAAATTAAAATGACCAGAATGGTTTCTTTCAATGATAAGAATGAGGTGGTAGAAGTGAATGTAAATAAGGTGCTGGGGGCTCTTATGAGAATGCAAGTGCTGTAGGGGAAACCTTTTTGAATGTCCTTCAACTATAGCAAAAGTTCATGCAAAAGGGCCATTCAAATCCACAAAACCCTGGTTTCAGTTTGTGACTCTGAAAAAAATGCTGAAAAGTTTAGGGGGTAGTAGCGTTATACATGCAAAAATAATTCTCATAGGAATTATAGTAGGGCTAGTTACCATTTATTAGGTGTGAGTGGAAAGAGGGTAAGAGAGGGCTGAATTGGCTAGGTTGGTTAGGGAGAGTGGGTCAGTATCTCTAAAATCTATGTTGGATCATTTCTCTGTCTTTTATTTTTATGATGAAGTTGTGAGGGGAGAGTGTTCTAGTAAGGTAAGAGAAAGGCCACTAGTGATGGGTGAAATGTAGTTTCTAGGTTGTTAAACATGCAAAAGTACACAAGCAGGCTGGTGAGGCTATAGACAAATTGATTTATGCCCTTTTTATCTCTTTTCATGTGGCATGTTCTCCATATTTGAAGGAAATTTTGAGAAGAAAAAACACAATCAGATCTTCATATGCTCCTCTTGTTCTCCATATTTAAAGGAAATTTTGAAAAGAAAAAACACAATCAGATCTTCATATACTCCTCTTAGAAAACATAGATTACATACAACCATCCTCAATAAAATGGTGAATTTGATGGAAGACATGAGACAAACATTGATAAGGACAAGTTGTTCAGTTGTCATGGATGGGTGAATTGATATTTGACATTGGCCGCTCACTGATATTTTAGTTACATGATCAATTGAATCAAATATTCTTAGAGTTGTTATGGGGGGGTTGGGGTTTCCAATGTTGTGTAAATTGTTGCTGATTCAACTCATGTTTGTAAGTTTGTTGCTTTGATTGTGGAGTGTAATGTCCTACCCCAATCTGAGTTTTAACTTGTGATTTTGCTTCAACTGTTTTTGATTTGACAATGGGACATTTTGTCAAACACTTTACACACTGGCTGGTCTGATTATTTCAATGACATTGGAGTTTACAAATCACACATTAAACAGCCCACCGATTGACAACAACATACAATTGCATTACTTCAATCTAGGTGTTCATTCAAATGCTGTTTAATGGAATAAAGAACCTCCAATATTAAATTTTCTGAGCAATAACACAGCAGCAATATTCTTGCTTAGAATAAATACAAGATGCAATGCATTAATGTTTAAAATACCAATTTTGACAAGCTCTTGGAATTGTATGGCAGCTCCTGATGAATTGATACACCCAACAGATAGATTAATTTCTGTCAATCAGTAATAGACTTTTCTGCAGCAAACATTGCCCCTTGGGTGGTGACCCTCATGCTATGGTGCGTCCCTTATGGAGTGTAGCAGTTGCAAGGAAGGGCGTGAAACTTCAAGGAAGCAGCTCCTTGGATTAGCAACTACAATGTGTCAAATCTGAGATGGAATAGTTCCCACGTGACTCCTTCAGCCAGCTCCTAACCCTTGCACATGTATTAATTATGGTCTGCAATTCATGACCCTTGCCGAGTATGAACCCCTAGGGTCTCATGTGACACTACTAGGACTGGGTGGCCGCTGCAATACAAACTCAGATCCCTTGTGTTGGATGTTAGGATTTGCAGCAAACTTTGAATCCTCCTGCTAGAGTGGTAAGGTTTGAGCCTGCCTTCCCAACGTGGTACCTTGGTGCAGCAATAACTTCAAGTACTCTCTAATCAAGCTTTGGCGTCCCACTCTCTCCTAGCAATCTCTTACAAGAGATGAACTTTGATAATTCTTCACAATCCTTTGTAAACACCTTGCCCTGGAATTTACAATCAATATATTTTCAGATTTCTGAAGAAACCTTCAAGCACAAGCACAACTCTTGAAATGGAATTGTTTGCAAGCTGGCTTGGGAGACCTTTCACTCTTGCATCGAGTTGTTCCTCTTGAGGGATTTCGTCCTCAAAAAGCTATGGCTTTCACAACCAGCAAACCCTTGCATCAACTTTTCTCAAAATTTGTGCAAAACAAAAATGTGTAAAATGAGCTCTCAATGCCCTTTTATGTTTCCACGCCCAATTTGCATTTGAATTTCATTTCATTTAATTTTCTCTTGATGGTCATTTAAATATTTCATCATAAAGTTAAGGGGTCAAAACATTAAAATAATAATACTTTATGCAAACAACTCATAACACCTTTCAACCCCTTATGACACCATTCCATGATAGCAATTGAGCATTCCATGACTTATTATAAATAGTAAGCATGAGCAACACATCCAAGTGACTTACTAAAAATAGTAAGTGTGAGTCAAAGTGTCCTGAATTCCATGACTTACTATAAATAGTAAGCATGAGCAACACATCCAAGTGACTTACTAAAAATAGTAAGTGTGAGTCAAAGTGTCCTGAATGGCCTCCGGAAGGCACACCACAAATAAATTGGGACACTGAGTTGAAGAGTACTGAAATAAGCACCAAAAGACCCGCTGAAAAACCATAGATCAACCCTCAAAGGGGTTCCCTAAACACCATGTTAGCCTACAAGAACCAATTGGTAGACTAACCACTACATCTGTCAATTGCCTAGGAAAAGGGGACATTACATAAAGAGTTCTTACAATCATATTCCTTATATTCCATATTGTGTTTATGCATTAAACAATACTTAAAAACAAATTGGAAAGATAGCTTGGGTAAAGATGGTGGTGGTTTAAGCTAGAGATAGGCAAATGTTTGTATGCAACCACCACAAATCACTTGCTGTCAATTGCCTAGGAAAAGGGGACATTACATAAAGAGTTCTTACAATCATATTCCTTATATTCCATGTGTTTATGCATTAAACAATACTTAAAAACAAATTGGAAAGATAGCTTGGGTAAAGATGGTGGTGGTTTAAGCTAGAGATAGGCAAATGTTTGCATGCAACCACCACAAATCACTTGCACTCTTTAGGACTTTTTTGAGGAAGAACTCTTCAAGCACATGGATTTGGATATGCAAGCTATTTCATTTTATTGAAGGGGATGCTATAGTTGTAAACAACTCTAGAATCCATGTTTGTTTGTGGAGAGTGAAAAAGTGGGTTGAGGCAAGTCAAAAGAAGGGAAGAAGATGAGATAAAAGTCCCATGTGAGGTAAGAAATTTAGAATGTTTGTAATTTATCAATTCTATATTTTAAGTATTGTATGTTTTATTTTACCTTTAATTGTAATTTGGAAAAAGTTTAGCATTCACTTTTAAATTTTAAATTTGTTTTTAAACGTTGCTTGTAGATACATCTGTTTTGTAATATCACTTTTTGTAGGAGTAATTTGGTATGTTAATATAGACTCTCCTAGCATTGGAGAGATTTATGTGACATCTAACAACATGTTTGACTAAATGAAGAAAGTAGTATGTAGTAGGGAGCTTGGATTGTAACTTTACAAGGAGCATGATAAGTCTATTGTGATAATTTGGTATGCCCCACTTCATATGGCAGCCTATGTATGCTCTTATGCCCAAGTGCCATGTGCCTAAGGCTAGTAGAGTTCTTTGTAATGATGATGAGTTAAAGGAAGGGCTTATGAAGGCTCTTGGGAAGATGTATAGTGTCAATAGTGCATCTAGATTTGGGGTTGATAGATATGGCTTTTCTTGCCTAAAATGATCCTACTAGATGGTGGACATACGTAGGAATAATGTTGTCAAGTTGAGGCAAGTTGCCACTTGTGTACCCTCATAGATAGTTCCTTTGCTATAAAGAGGGAATATTCCACCGACTACTTCATCCACTCGATCAAGAGGAATAGTTTTACCTCTAGATAATCAAAGAAATTACTTGTAGATCATCATGCCTAGTCACTTTAGGATTGATATATACATCCACATGTTGGAATATTGACCCAAAAAATGCTAGACAAATTGATGAGGAGGTGCAACATGGATTTGTTAGGGTCTCATGGGATGAGTGAATCAAAGCTAGAGGTGGATTTTGATGTTGGTAGCCCAAGTGAGGCATAATTGTGGGTAGTTTGTTTGTACCATACTTGAATCAATGAACATTGAATCTTGAAGTTGTTATGTGAACGTGTAGACTTTAATCTTAATGTCGTAGATAGCTAAACTTGTAAGATTTTGAATTTTTCCTATATATATATATATATATGTAGAGAGAGAGAGAGAGGAAATGCCTTGGAATGAATCTTGAAGTTGTTATGTGAATGTCTAGACTTGAATCTTAAGGTCATAGATAGCTAAACTTGTAGATTTTGAAATTTTCCTATATATATATATGGAGAGAGAGAGAGAGAGAGAGAGGAAATGCTTTGGAATCTGTCGATTAAATTATTTTTTTAAATAAAAATTTTCTACATGATTGAATTCATAATTACATCAAGCCACATTCAATGGTGGGAGCCAAGGGAAGAGTGAATGTTGTAACAATGTTCTGTGAAGGTGGATAAATATTTATCATACATGAAGGATCTAACAATGTTTAGGAGTTCACATTTTGTTGAACCTATTTTTATTGGAATTTGAGCTAAGGAAAAAGAAACATTTTTAGCCACATTTGAACATCTAAGAAAAATAACCTCAAACTCGTACCCTAATCAAACCAAGAAACTGGTTTCAAATAGTCTTTCCGAGTACATTCTAAAAATGTAAATGAAACTATAATTACATTTACACTCATCATAAAAAAGAATAAAAATAATTAATTAATTGTAGATATCTGAGCTACAATTAGTGCCAGTGTCTTGATCCAATCCATGTGGATCCTGCACTACCACTACAACATAAAAAATGTCACATGGTTTTCAAAGCACGTGGGCTGGAAAATTATATAATAAAAATGAGAGTTGATGTCACTATCAATGTATTGACCTGACATTGGTGGATTTAGTTTGATAGGTTTGGTCCAGCCAAAAAATTTGAGGTTTCATTTGATTGTCAATGCCTTGGTCACATGTCTAACATTTTAGTATGACATTATAATATTCATGTTACATTTTAATCCATCTTCCTCTTAATCTAAAGATGCTCTTTTGAGTTTCACCTCCTAATACAAAAGTATCATGATTGATGATGAATGAAGAGTTTTTGAAAGGACTAGAAGTCATCATATTGGTACATCATCATCCACTAAAGCAGCCTGTTTAACAAGTTGCTAACTTAGGGGGAATATGACTTGGATGCATACGTTTATCAACAATTGTTAAAAGCTATGTTACTGGGTTCTTCAAAAAAGGATCTCGTGCCCGCTCTTGGAGCGTTTGGGTACAGGAGCGGCCTGGGAGCGCCCAGGCAGCCTAGGGTTCTTTGTGGGTCCTTCTTGGGCGCTCCCAGGCACTCCCAGGGTGCTCCCAAGGTGCTCCCAAACATTCCCGGGCAGAAAATGTTAATTTGAATCACTGAAATTAATATGTTCGTGCAAAAATTGTTAATTTCCTATTATGCAATAGTTTGTAACAATCTCTAGAAGAAGCATCCGAGTTTCTAGGAGGGTTGCAACCTATCATTGACTGATTTGATGCATCTAAACACCTCTGTACAACTTATTTGTTAGTTTGTTCAAGCCATACCTATACTAAGTTTGAGCCATATATCAATCAGGGTCATCCTTTTTTGTTGCAGCAATTTGTGATCTATTTTAGCTTGGGTTTCAAATTAATTTCAAAGGTATTATTTCATTATCAACTTCCTAAATATTGCTTGTCAATTTATTGGTTTATTGTCAGATCCCTATTATCATTGTAAGTTTGTAATTGTAATGATCTTCATTTGAATTGTGACTTTAGACATATATGATAAATGACATAATATTGAAATTTTGAACTATCAATTGGCATTTATCTTTATCACTACCATTGATCAATGATTCAATGATGAATTGATGACTGATGATTGATGAAGTATACTATATCATACTATCAAATGTATTTACAATTCTGTATATATATATATTTTTTGCATATATATATATACAACCGTACCCAAACGTACCGTACCCAAGGAATCGGCGTACCTAGTCTCGCATCGAAACCGACAACTTAGGTTAAAAGCAGTGTAACAAGACTCGGACTCGGGCTTGATGCCCAAACTCAGTAAATTGAAAAAAAAAGGTTAAAAACCAAGAAATTTAGGGATTTTTAAGGACTTAAAACTTGTTTCATGCACCATTTAATAAATAAACCTTAAAGACACAATAACCTCATCAAACAAAAGCTACTTCGATCATATATACAAGTATACATCAATCAAAGTATAAACGCAAATTTTAGCTGAAGGAAATAACACATTTAGATATATAAATATTGTCAAATGTATACAAAACTCATGGAATATGAAATCCATGGCATCAAAACAAATATCAAAACTAAAAATATAAGTCTATAGCTTAGAGGAGCTTACATTACTCATCCCAACATCACGACAAGTCATGCACTAGCGTCTAAGATAGGTCTCGTATGATGATGTAGCCATAATATTTGCTTGTGTCTTAGTGATTGGTGTATTCAAGTGAGGAATTTATTATTAAAGTTTTCATGAAGCCTTCAAGACTGCATGTTTTGTTGTCAAGCTCATTAACAAAGAGGAACAATTAAGTAAAAAGATAAATGGTTATGTTCCAGTTTGACCTTAGCTAGGATATTAATAGATGGGATTGTTTTATGAGTTGTCTGTGTAGGGCATGATTTATACATTTTTGCATTATGAAAATGGCATTTCTTGCCAACTATGACTTAATGTGTATTCAGCAGTACAATGACTATAGCATGCCAAATTTTCCTATGGGCATCATTGTATACTAGACAAGTTGTCCAATGTATGAAACAAGATAATCCTTCATTGTGGCTTTGACTGTGTAGATGCAAAGATTTACAAGGGATATGTATTTTGTAGGTTTTATGATCATGATTCATCATTGGCCTATTACTTGCTTAGCCTTATATTTTGATGGGGGTTTGAACTTTGGGGGCAACATCCCAATGGGGTTGAGAGGTAGAGCCCCTCACAGGGGTTTGGGGGCAGTGCCCCTAGTGAGGTCAAGGGCCAATGCCAATGACAGACCTTCATGGTGCACACCATTTTCATATTTTTTTGTAAATCCCAGATGGGCATGTTATAAACCAAACAAGTATTGAAAGATTGTAATTTAAAAAAAAATTAATTAAAATGGCCGAATCTTAGGCTAGGGACTCGCCCAAACCCAACGAGTCTAGCGAGTCTCCCAAACTCAAGGAGTCTAGTGAGTACTCAGGGTTCAAGTCTCTCAGACTTGTCGAACTTGGCTTGCCTCAAGGCTCGTCAAGTCTGGGTGAGTCCAGGGGACACGAGTAAACTCCAGTGTAGGGACATGGACCCTATCCAATACCGGCATCTTCTCATAACAATATTTATACTAAATATCCACACATGCCCATTTACTCATGCATGCTGATTTTAAATGGAATCCTCCTCATACCACCATATTTTGAGTTAACTTTGACATTTACACTAAATTGCTCTTTTGTAGAGTATCTTTTTAAAACTATGAGCATAATGTCAAGAGTTTCTATTTGTTTTCAGTATTAAAAGGCCATGTATAGAATGTGAGAATGCCTCCTCCAGAGCAAGTGCATAATGAACTTTCCTCTCTTCTATGCCATTGACAAACTTGACAGGGTGGATGTTGAAAAACACATGAAACAATGATTGGAAGCTCATTCAAAGGTTTAGATGTGAAACTAGAAGAATTTTTTTTCTTTAAACACTTTGATTCTAGTCACATTCAAGGCAAATTCTTAGGGAGTTGGTTATTCTCAAACAAACTCATCAGTTTGTTTGAGAATCTAACATATACTATGATGATGATTCCCACCCTTTTTCACATTAGGAGTTTTACATCATTAAGTCTTATTTGGGTGTAAATGTACATAGAATTTAAAAGTGATTTTTTAACACATACCCATACAAGGGATGCTTTGGGGATGCCTTAAAAACATTCTTGTCCTTGGTCAAATTTTTTTGAACCTTGACATCCTGGAAATGTGGGGGCTTCACGAAGACTGCTGCACTTCTTGTTTAGTTACACTTAGATTTTTAAAAAAAGCCCAAAATTAATTAAAAATTATTTTAATGTTTTCTTTTGTGGGTGCCCACCCACACTCAGCGCTAAATGAGTAAAATAAACCTGCCTCTTCCATTCCAATTCATTTTTACATGCCAAGAAAAATTGCAGCTAAGTAGAAGGTTTTTTTTATATAGAGAGGACTTGGTGCTACTATAGATTGAAAAGGTATGTGCTATTAAACAAAATATAGATTATAAGACTTACACTAAAGATCAATTGTTGGGATCTCTCACATCTTATGAGATGAAAAAGCCAAATTTAAGAAATGGACTCAAATCAAAGACTGCTTCTAAGGTTACAAAAGCTGAAGATTCAGATGAAGAAAATCTTGATGAAGTAGAAGCTAACTTTGTGAGAAGGATGAGGAAAGGTTTTGGAAAGTATGAATGTGAGTTACCCTTTAAATGCTTTAGTTGTGGAGGAATAGGTCATTATGTTGCAAAGTGTCTAGAAAGAGCTAAAAGGAATAAACAAAGATGTCTGAAAGAAAAGAAAGGCAAGAAGATCAATAGAGCATATTATGTGAATGAGGATGCTAGTATATCTGATGAGGAATCTGATTATGAAGATCCTGATGACAATGAATGCTTGTTCTTGGCTATAAAAGATTAACCTACTTCTGCTAATTCTAAAAAATAGGTAAAGGAATGCCCTCAGGAGGAGAAAAATGAAGGTATTGAAATCTCCACCCTACATGCTAAACAAAAAAAGAACTATTGGGTTGTTGATAGTGGTTGTTCACATCACATGATTGGTGATAAGAGTAAGTTTGTTAAACTTGAAAAATTTGATGGAGGCTTGGTTATGTTTGTAGATGATACTGGTTCTAAAATTTGTGGGATAGGTTCAATAAGTTTTGATGGAAAGCATAATGTTGATGATGTCTACTATGTTAAGGGTTTAAGGTATAATCTCTTGAGTGTTGGATAGATGTGCAGTAAAGGATATAATCTTGTATTTGAGGCTGAGAGATGTGAGATCTGGAAAGAATCCAGAATAGTGATTTTTGCACGAAAGAAATCTATTGGAAATATCTATCAACTTAAGGGTGTTGATGGACAATGCTTTATGACTCAAATTAATTTGATAACTTGGCAAGGATTAGTGCAGTTTAGGCCATGAGAGACTTACCAAGGATTACAAAGCCTGCTAATGCTATTTGTAGGAATTATCAGTTTGGAAAGCAAGCAAGAAGCCATTACAAATCAAAGGAACAATCTACTACTGGACTATTGGATTTAATTCATACAGATCTCTGTGGTCCTACAAGAGTGAAAAGTCTACAAAGTGAAAGGTACTTTATGCTTTTGATTGATGATTATTCTAGATATACATGGGTTACATTTCTTAGATAGAAATCTGATGCATTAGATAGATTCAAGACATTCAAAGCTATGGTTGAAAATGAAGTAAATTTGAGGATAAAATGCTTAAGGTCTGACAGAGGTGGAGGATTCACCTCCTATGAGCTTAATATGTTTTGTGAAGTATATGGAATAAAAAGACAGTTATTTGCTCTGAGAACTCAGCAAAATGGAGTTGTTGAAAGAAAGAATAGAACAATTCAAGAGGCCGCTAGATCAATGATTACTGAAGCTGGTTTATCGGAAGTTTACTGGAGAGAAGCTATTCATACTGCTGTTTATGTATTCAATCGAGTTCAAGCAAGAGAAAACAATACAAAGACCCCCTATGAGCTATGGTGTGGAAGAATTCCTACTATTAAGTATTTCAAGGTATTTGGAAGCAAATGTTATATCAGAAGAGATGAAGAAACCCTAGGAAAGTTTGATGCAAGAAGTGATGAAGGTATTTTTCTTGGATATTCTACTAAAAGCAAAGCTTACAAATTTTTCAATAAAAGACTAAGAAAGATTGTAGAAAGTGCAAATGTCAAGGTTGATGAAACAATGAAGAATTCAATTGATGCTAATGGATATGTATCCGATTAAAATTTGATTGCGTAAGGATTGAAGAAATTGTGGAAGAATAGGAAAAGGATGAGCAAGAGAAGTAGAATGAAGAAAATGAAAGAGAAGAAGAAGCTCTGGTGGTGTCCCCTAAGACACCTACATATGTGCAAAAGAATCATTCAGAAAGTCAGATCATTGGAGACAAGACAAAAGGAGTATTGACAAGAAGCAAAGCTGTTGTTGGTGAAGTAAATCTGTGTTTACTTTCTTAGATTGAAGCAAAGACTGTAAGTAAAGCATGTAAAGATGAACATTGGATGGAAGCTATAAAAGAAGAACTAATGCCCACCCACACTCAGCCCTAAATGAGTAAAATAAACCCCCCTCTTCCGTTCCAATTCATTTTTACATGCCAAGAAAAATTGCAACTAAGTAGGAGGCTTTTTTTAGATTTTGAACAAGGTCGAGCAATGAGTGGTAAGATTGCAAAACAAGTAGAGGTAAGTGATTATTTCCTTTTTTTCTGATTTTTTTTTTCAAAATATTAAGGAAAAAATGTGGTTTTTTTCTCCTCTTTTTTCTCTTTTTTTTTTTGAAGTATGAAAGAAAAAATATTTTTGTTTACTTTTTTTTTAGTTTGCTCTTTAAATTTTTTTGTCACAAAACTACATGGAAAGCAATAGTGACAAAAATTAACGTAAAATGGAAGAAAGAAATGTTGAGTTCTAGCATCGTTTGTTTATTAGGTTGTGGGAGTGATGTGGGTGAAGGAGAACAGCCAGAATAACTTGTTTCAATGCCCTTCCACCATCTTGACAACTTATGAAAAGGTCCCTTACAATTTTACGAAACCTCTTTTCCAATTTATGACAGCCCTAGACAAAGACAAAAAGAAATTTGGGGGGAAATCAAGTGTGGCAGTGTGATATTTTAAAGGAATATACCCCAAGGTATATTCTCATCCCATGGGCATTATAAGACATGAGTAAGGTGTGTCCAGATATAAAGGAGGATGAGAAGGTAGAGGTTAATAGATTGCATATGGGTGTGTCAATGCTAGTACAATTCACACAATCAGTGTTGCTTATGCCATCCATGGTTGCTAGTGTAAGCACTAATGTTTCCATAGTTGCAAGTATATTTAATATAGAAGCATGAGATGCAGCAAAGTCTTCCATTACTAAATTTTTCTATGCCCATACCATCTCATTTCATGTGGCACATTCTCTTTCAAATAAATATTTAAAGAGGTAACTTATATTGATCTCTCATTTAACCCCTTATAACATAAACTATGCACAACCCTCCTTGACAAAGAATATTCTAAGATGAGTTAGTGATAGAGGACATGAAGCAAACTTGGATTAGGCAGGTTGCTCTCTTGTTCAAGAGAGCAAATTTCCAATTTCACATTTTGAGAGAGGCCTTCAAGAAAGTTGGGACCTTAAATGTTGTATAGGTGGTCATTGATTTAACACAAGTGCACATTAATTGGCACTATGGTGGATAATGCTTACAAGCTCTTTTGGACCCCATTTTGTGTTTATGTGTTGAACATCATATGGAAAGACATAAGGAAGATAGATTGTGTGAAGCAAGTGATGGCATAAGCTAGAGATATTCAAATGTTCATTTGCAATCACCACATGTCATTGCTCTCTTTAGGATTTTTTTGAAGAAGGAATTCCTCAAACTTCTTGAGACCAGATGTGCTAATAACTTCATCTTGTTAAAGAGGATGTTTGAAGTATAAGAGCCTCTATAGTTGATGATGATTAATTTAGAGTAGAGTAGATGGCCTAATCCAAACACCGTTTAAGGAAAAGGTGTTAAACAAAAAATCTTTGATGATAATTGATGGTCCATTGTGAGGTAAGAAATTGCTGATTTTTAAGATTTTATTATTAAATTTTTGATTTAATTGTTTTTAAGTATCTAACATGTTATTTCAGTCTTATTCTTTTTTGAAATTTTGTATGTAGATATGTTTGCTCCTTCATCTCATTTATGGGAGATGTCGCTAGATATGTTGATACAAACTCTCTTCGGCTTGAAGAGATTGATGAGACATTTGATAGCATGCTTGAGTAGATGATGTTGGTTTTCAAAGAGAAAAATAATAATAATATTTGTTATTTCATTCTACTATTTCATTGTTCAATACAATACATACTTATAGGAGTTTCAGTTCCTACATTATAGGAACAACTCTTTAATTATTAGAGTTTTAACAACTCAATCAAACATACACTCGTATAACAACATAATTCTATATTATCCTATGACTAACAAACCTAACAAACAATTTAATATTACTAACACTTGTGTGAACACTAACATCTAACACCCCCCCCCCTTAGTGTGAACATGGGGAGAAAGAACATCACACAAGTTGGAAATAGAATTGTATGCCTATGAATACTATAGGTCTGCATATTGGTATTTGGATCTTGTTGTACATGATCACCTACATACGAGAACTTATCCTACTTTCACTTCCAATGAACGCATCATCAGCCGACCACACTTCCAAGAAGTTCGATAGTCAGAGGATCTTTGTAGCCAGCTACTCTTCTATACAACTATTTACAATATCGATGATGTCCATATTCTCCTCTTTTCAAACTTAACACTTTCAATTGTAGTGAGCCCAACTCTTCTACCTCATGATCTTGATTCAAACAAAAGGCACCTCTCATCAACCTTTCATGGTTTTCACATAGGTTTACCACAAACCTAGACACAAACAGGAACACACTCATCTGTTCACCTCATATGGTTTTCTGGATCACCACTAACCTTTTCAAGATTCATGAACTACATTATACTAGTGCTTTTGTTCAATACACTACTTTACACCAAGAGGTTACATAAGAAAATAACACATAACTGAATTGAAATAGCCACTATTGTTGATCGTGCCACTCGATCTCCAACAAGATAGAAAATTGTCACTACCACACAATAGAAAATAAAATGCAACCAAAGCTAATAAGCGGCCTCATCAATTGTGATTGAGGAGAGGACACTAAGTATCCTCCTTCCTCCATTGCCTCCTACCTCCAATAGGTTTGCTACTTAATTAGCAAATTTGGCTTTGAGTCTCATTTTTAGAATGTCCCATCACAAAATGGATGTCGCATATAAGCGATAATATGTCCAATTACAATTTAGACAATTTTTATTTTTGACAATTTTTGACACAATAATGGACCCTATTTTAAACAAAATAATACAACTTGACTATCACACAAAATATCTCCTAACAATATATTTTGAAATGCTAAATCAATAATAACTAGATGATAAATAATAACCTATTAATTGTGAAGCTTGCATCTTATAGCCATAGAGATTGGAAATCAAAGAGGGTTGATTCTTGTGTGCTTCATCAACAAGGATTATTCCCAAGGGTGGGTATAGATCTATGTTTCTGCCCACAACTTGCAGTAATAATAGGAAGGGCGTCTTCATCAACAAGGATTATTTCAAAGTATTTGTAGGTTGAATCTTGATTTATCTAGTAGGAGTTCAAAACTCTTAGCCTCCCCAACTTCCGACCAACTCGGCTTCTGCCACAACTGTAGTTGCCACTATTCTTGCCAAGTTTTGGGCATTTTCTCCGAGAGATGAAGTGTTGGCTCCTTTCACTCCGAGCATGTTCAAGCACACTGCATGTGAAGACAATTGGATCCCACCTCCCACTATATCCACCTCAATGCATGGCATGGTAACTGATATATGCAAATCTTTACCACCATTGGCTGCCTCCATCAGGGTAATGCAGTGGGAACTCTCCACATTTTGGGCAGGACCTTGGCTTGTTGCAATGAACACATCAGACACAATGTTGGCAACATCGACGTTGAATCCTCCCACGACATCGGCCATTGCAGATTCCGTCGAGTTCTTGAGCATGTTAAGCTCCAACAATGCTAGAACTTTCGTCTTCAACACCTTGTTCATGACTGCCTCAATTATGACGGCCTCACATATGATTGATTTCCCACGCCCTTCAATCTAGTTCACTGTTGTGGGCTTCTTGTCTTCGTAAATTGCCAGAAACACTAATAACATCCATGTTAGGGAACTCAAATTGAAGAAAGTCCAACACCCTTTGAACCCCCTTAAACAACCTCAAATTTCTGATGATCTTGCAATGCTATGCTTTGATACCATGTTGGTTTTCAGAGAGAAAAATAATAATAATATTTGTTATTTCATCGTTCAATACAAAACATACTTAAAAGAATTTCAGTTCCTACATTATAGGAACAACTCTCTAATTATTAGAGTTGTTTTAACAACTCAATCAAACATACACTTGTATCTATGACTAACAAACCTAACAAACAATTTAATATTACTAACACCTAACAGATGAAGCAATTAATTTGGGATTATGTAAGTAGCACATTAATTCCATTGTGGTGTGGTGGTGGGATACTACGAACATCTTGCTTCATATTGCAACCTTTGTTCTAAATCCCAAATGTTATGCACCAAAAATTGAGAGGTTGCCTCCCTGTGATGATGAAGAGGTGAAATAAGGGTTAATGAAGGCCCTTCAAAAGATGTAATCAAGTGAGGAGTCAACTTTAGTTCACACACAATGACTTGCCTTCACTAATCTTCATAGTCTATTTAGCAGGTTTGAGGCAAAGGTAGATAGAGCTACATTAGTACAAATTGATTTTATTAGATTGTGGACATGGCATGATAAGGATACACCCAAGTAGAGGATGTTTGCCATTCACCTTCTTTCATAGGTTGCCAATTCCTTCGCTACAAAGAGGAATTGATCCATATACAATTTCATCCACTCTATGAAGAGGGATTGAGCTTACCTCTAGATGAGCAGAGAAGTTGGTGGTCATGTGTAGTGCCTTGCAACTTTCGGATTGACAAACTCTAGAGTATCTACAAACTTCAGCTTTATGGTGGGATGTTGATCCCAAAAATGCCACCTAGAATGATGAGGAAGCACAAGAGGGATTGGTTGGGGTTCCATTGGATGAGGCAACCCCTCATAGTAGTAGTGACATAGAGTTAGACTTTGATCTTAACATAGTATTGGTAGATGCCAATTAGGGGTAGTAGCATATTTTCTATTCTTTTGTCATTTTGTAGTTGAAACTTGCAACCTTTAGGCATTTGGTTGTATTTTTATGATATAATATAATATGTACCATATGCACATTGACAATGAATTATGAAAGCAATTAATTTTTGTTAATTTTCTCTTATGTGAAGTATTAATTCAACTCTAATGTATATGTCAATATGATGAATGGCTTATCAATGTAATCATATGAATATTTGAAATTTCCTTATATTTTAAAAAATTTCCCCTTTTTTAATAGTTTTTCCCTTTGTCGTTCCTTGCCATCTTTTGAAATGGCCTTGAAAAAATGCCCCCAAAAAGCATTCCCTCGTCCCTTGCCGTCCCGCCATAACTAACAAGTTTTGGTTTACAAGGCATGAAGATGAACTTTTGGCATCAAGACTAGTAGATATTTGAAGACTCATTTATTGTATGTAGATTCTTTAGTATTTACCATTATCTTTTTCATAAGTAAATCTGACCTTTAGAATTTATTGGATCCTAGTTTTTGCCTAATTTTGCCCCTCATTTTGTGTTTTCTTTCACCTATAGGATATATGGTTTCAAGTACATTAGTTAACTAACTCTTTGTTACTGGGGGATCTTATGATTTAGTTTCTTTGTATTGATTGACAACCAATTGAGGGGGGGGTGGGGCGGGGTGGTGGTGGTGTCAGTGGAGTTTTGGGGGCTTAGCCCCTAGTGGAGTCCTTTGGAGGGAAAATTAAGGTCTTCAAAACCATAGAAACCTTCATGGCGCATGCCATTTTCACAATTTAGCACTTTGTTTTTAGTAACACCTAGTCCTTGTTATATTTGAAACTTGGATGGAGTTGGGAATGATTTGGAATGAGGCTTAGATGCGTATTTATAAGTTTTTTGTGAGTGCTTAGGGTTTGGGTGGGGCCCATAGACCATTAGGGTTAGGGTTTGTGACATGTAGATCAAAAACACTTTTTGATTTTTTTAAATATTGAATTTTTCATTTTCTTGCCATGGGGTATGCTTGGAAATCTCCGGGATGGTTGGGAGACTCCTAGGAGTCCCCTAGATGTCTTGTAGTTTCCAAGGCATTCCCAAACGTTCCTTTTTTGAGGGGTACATCCCAAAAATGTCCTTGGGTTGGCAACAAAGGTGGTGGGATAGTGAGGTGAGGTTTCCTTTAAATCGCCACGTCTTGGAAATGTAGGGACCTTTTTTTTGTTTGGTGTTATGGGCGGGGAGGGTGCGCGGGGGTGGAGGGGTTTGTGGGGCGGTGGGTGGAGGGCGTTTACGTCCCATGCAACATTGGTTAAAATCAATTTCATAGTTATGCCAATTTCATTGATACATTGTAAATAGAATTAAGAAGAATGTACTTGTGTTACCTTCTTTTAGAGTTAAGAAACTGATTTAGATCTACCTTTGTCAATGTGGCATGTATGTTTTAATAGATATTATAGGATATCTTAGAATAAATTAGGCAAGCTAATAGTTTGTTTTAAGCATATGCTAAAATGTATAGCCTATTGCACTCATATTTGTATGTGTTGCCTAACCATATATAGAGTTTAGACACTATAGAATGAAATGGTGTGACTTGTATTTAATTAAGGTTGTATGTTCAAGAATACCAAACAAATCAAGATGTATGGGGGATCTAATGATGAGCAAAGTGATACACTAACCTCAAGCAAATTAGGGGAGCAAGCAATGGAGACCAAAGTTATATCATACAATGTTGAAAGATGTTTGGGAAGATGAATTGCCATAGGGAATGTAAGGCCCACTCTACACAATTAGGGAAACAACTCGTGCAAGGTTTTGAGCAGGTAAACTTTGCTTGCTATTCTATTGTTTTGTAGTTATTTTAACCTAGCACTGACAAGTTCAAGGAAAAGCTTGAATCCAAAAGCTGCCAATAAGGTGGAATTTGAGGCTTGGGTACATAACAAGACTCGGGTATTGTACACTACCGTAGGGAAGAAGCGCATTGGTTATAATTGGGCTTATAAGATCAAATGTAAATCAAATGATTCTTTGGACAAGTATTAAACAATTTGTTGCTAAAGGATATGCACAATGGCAAAGGGTAGGCTATGAAGTTTTTTTCCCCCATTAAAAAATTGATTATGTCCATAGCAACTTAGTTTGGGTGGAAGGCATATTAAATGAATGTTAAAAGTGTCTTCGTCAATGTAGGCTTGGAGGAGAAAGTCTATCTACATGGTACAACTACAAGGGTTTTAGGTTCCTTGGAAATAACATTTGGTTTGCAGGCTGGTTAAGTTGTCATATGGACTTACGCAGGCTCTCTGAGCCTGGTATATGAAAGTTGTTCAACATCTTAGAATTTAGGATTCAAAAGAAATTATTTTGATCCCAATCACTATTTCAGAATCAATGGTGATAATATAGTGATGCCAATAGCCTATCTTCATGATCTCACCATTACCAGAAGCAGAGGTGATATCATTCAATAGGGTAGAATTTGATTTTTTTATTTTACATCTATGCTTGTGGAAGTTGGGATAAAACTCACTCACACTGATTTGTGACTGGTTAATGAATCAGTGTGCCCTCAATTGGTGGGTAGTTTGATTTATTTTATCACCAATCAACTGGACTTACATTTTGTAGTAAGCTATCTTTTCTGATTCATGTCTAAGCGACAAGAACATTGGCAAACAGCAAAACAATTTCTTACATGTAAAAGGAACCCTCAACTTGGAAGTCTATAGTTGAGATTTGCTGATTTCATGCTAGCGACTGGTTAATGAATCAGTGTGCCCTCAATTGGTGGGTAGTTTGATTTATTTTATCACCAATCAACTGGACTTACATTTTGTAGTAAGCTATCTTTTCTGATTCATGTCTAAGCGACAAGAACATTGGCAAACAGCAAAACAATTTCTTACATGTAAAAGGAACCCTCAACTTGGAAGTCTATAGTTGAGATTTGCTGATTTCATGCTAGCAACTGGTTAATGAATCAGTGTGCCCTCAATTGGTGGGTAGTTTGATTTATTTTATCACCAATCAACTGGACTTACATTTTGTAGTAAGCTATCTTTTCTGATTCATGTCTAAGCGACAAGAACATTGGCAAACAGCAAAACAATTTCTTACATGTAAAAGGAACCCTCAACTTGGAAGTCTATAGTTGAGATTTGCTGATTTCATGCTAGCTGGATTAGTTGATGCTGAAAATTCATCCACACGATATGTTTTCATTCTTGGTGGAGCAATCTACAACATACAGTTAGTTGCCTTATCTTCCATGGAGGCAGAAGACGAGGGAGCCATCTGTTTGTGAAATTTGTTGTGTTGCCTGATTATATATACTTACTATAGAATATAATGTTATGGCCTGTGTAATCAAGCCTATGTGTTTCATTGAATTTTATGTTTTTGAATTGTAAGCTTTGAAAAAGCTGCTTGACTATTGTCAAATTCCTCTTGCTCAAAGAGTGTCGAGGGTATTCTAGAACAGTAAGGGATGTATTTATTTCTTCATGTCATTTTAGCTTCAACCTAATAAAACAAATATGACTCTTGCATATGCATCTTAAAGAGTCCTTGAGCTTGTGAAAGTTGAATGAGATCTTTAAGTTGATCGTTTGGATGTTGATGTTGATTGATTGATTTTCTGAATTCGATGAGGTACATATCTATGGCTTGTAAAGAACACTATGGTTTTGGTTAATAAGGTTATGATGAATCTGTAAAATGTCGTGGGATATACAGTGAGGTTGTACTTGTCTGATATTATCAACATTTCCTGGCACCCACATGCATGGTTAGATGTGATCAAATTTTAAATATGGGTAGTTGGAAGAAAATAGGATATTCAGTTCAAACCTTATTTCTTTGTTTAATTTTATGTGGACAGTGTTAGTTGAAAAAGCAGCTTGTTTATCTTCTAAAACGGAGATTTAATGGTTATATTTGTTTTAGGTACTATATTACTCCATCTGGAAAGAAGTTGCGGTCAATGGTGGAGGTTGACAGGTGATATACTCATGCTACTTTATTGCTTATTTTGATCATTTTCTATGTTTTCAGGTTCTATTTGCCAATTGGATGAAGTAGATGTGTTCTAATGAAGCTATTATACTCCATTCAAGTTAAAGCAATCTCTCTTCATGGCATAGATACATCTTGTATATGTGAGGCCAGGTCTTCCCTGCTTGGGCATAGGCTTCTTTATCTGAAACTGAAGCCCTACTTTGCATCAAATCCTAGTTCCCTCTTTTTAATGTAGCAGCTCTTGGCACAAGCCTCAACAACCCTTGGATGCTTGGACACAGATAGTGCTTTGTTTGTTAAACACACACCCAATTATATTATCATAAAAGGTTAATTTTGGAATATCTACCAGAAGTTTGTAATGACCACAAGCTCTAAGTGCCTTATTTGACTGTGGACACTTCTTTGTGCAGGTTCTTGAATGAAAATCCACAGTACATAATGGCTGGCGTTACACTCTCTCAATTCTCATTTCAAATTCCCAAACCACTTTTTGATGGTTATGTAAGAAAACGCTCTTCTAGTAATACATCTGATGCAAATCGGATGAAGAGAATGAGAGCTATCTCAGAATTGGAAAGAAATCTTAATGCTACACAAGGTGTGCAAGCTATTTTGTAATCTCTATCATATAGAGACTTTTAATTGTAAATTTCATGACAAATTCCAGGGATTATTTTTTTGATTCCAGTGATACTCCCAGTAGACTGTTTTATTAAACTTATGTGGTTCTTAAAGAGATAATGGAACCTTAGTGAAACTGTTTTTAAACACTCAATTCTGTTAATTCAGTGAAACCCTTAGCATGGAGGAAGCCTGAAGCAAGCTCTAATTTGGGAATGAGTTCATCAATGTTTGGTAGTGGTAATTTTGATGGATCTAGTTACAATCGGGCAATCAATTCAGGTATATCTTAGTTCCCCATTAAACAGTTGCTGTTTGTATCACATGTTTTGGTAGTAGTCGAGGAGTGATGTTTTTTCAATCACAATGCAGATTTATGGAGAACTTTCTTTCCTCAGATTTCGAAGAAAAAACGATCAAGTCGCATGAGACCTAAAACAGTAGTGACAAACTGGAATCTCTATCCATAGTAACACCATTACAGTTCTCTATGCTTTTCGTTGTATAGCTTATGATTGGAGCAGCTTAATGGTTTTTTTTGTACTGTTACACCTCAAAACCTTTTCACTTTTCTCTTGAATATGAATCAAGAAGAAAATGTCTTAAGATGGGTTTAGGCTGTAGCTCTTAAGTTGAAAATTTTAATGAATTGATAATTTTGAAAATTTCCAAAGGTTGTCTCGTGTATCCCCTTTTGGAGGACTCGGGGATTTTGGTTTAGTTAATGCATTGGGTTTCAATGTGCAGAAGCAAATAGCAAATAACACCCGTAAGATCTATCTTGCAAATATCAAATTTTCTGAAGAAAATGAAAACTGTCAAAGTGGAATCTGTTTGCAAAGATGGAGGAGGAAAGCATTGGTGAACAAAAGAGATACTTCTTGTTTTAGCTAATTTGCTTATCTGAGGATTTCTATTTTATCTGGAAGGGCACAACTTAGACGGTATCGTGTTGCTTGTCACTAGAAGCCTCCAATTCATGGAAAGTAGACATATGCAGGTAAAGCAAAGGATGCAATAGTGGTTGTAGGAAATGTATATGTTACTGTGATGAATGAACGTATCAATCTGTTGTTAGTCTGGGTTAGAATAGTCGTAATTTAACCGATTTAAGTGCAGAAAAGTGGACAGGAGAATGGGTTGTATTTGTAGTTCTAGTAACTAATCTTCCAGGTAAAATGAAATTTATAAGAATTGCAAATCCCATTAGGATACTCGATATTAGAAAATTCGCAGAAACTTTCAATATGTTAAACGGAAAATAATTCACTGAAAGGGAATACAGGTCTATACAAGTTTGCACTAATTTCTTCAATCTAATTCTGAGCCACTACCATTTCCATACTACTGTTGGAAAGGAAGAAAAGCTTGTAACAAGTTAGAAAAAATAATCAAACAAAATATTGATACGGCATTTTTGAATTGCCTGATCTTTTGTAAGTGGAACGGACAAAAAAATTATTTTGATTAAACGCAATGCAAACAAATGCTCATAAGAATTATATAGACAAAGTACTCAATAATCTTTAACGAAAAGATCTAGTGTATGAGAGGCATACCTGTATTCATGATTTAATCGAGTAAGCGCGGTTGTAATCTTGTCTTAAAGAAAATTCTCTTATGTGGATTCTAGATAACTACCTGTATACATTACGCGGTTTAAATTTGTGGCCATCTGATAAAATAAAGTTAGATTCAGTTTAATTTCTGATCAGATGGTTCAGATATGGCAGACACCCGTTGGAGGCAAAAAAGGCCCTGGTTAGAATTCTAGTGGCCGGTGCTTTCGTAACCCTAAGTTATAAATATAATTAAAAATTTAATTGAACTAAGTTAGATTCAGTTTAATTTCTGATCGAATGTAGTTTCGAATACGGCAGACACCGTTGGAGGCAAAAGACCCTGGTTAGAATTCTAGTGGCCGGTGCTTTCGTAACCCTAAGTTATAAATATAATTAAAATTTAATTAAAACCAGTTAGATTCAGTTTAATTTCTGATCTGATGGTTCAGATACGGCAGACACCCGTTGGAGGCAAAAGGCCCTGGTTAGAATTCTAGTGGCCGGTGCTTTCGTAACCCTAAGTTATAAATATAATTAAAAATTAATTAAACTAGCACTTGCACTACTAGAGAGGTGTAAGGATGACGCCGATAGAAAACTATATATGCAAATTCTAGTTGGATGTCGTTGGATTAGACAAATATTATATGCAGATTTAAAAGGAAAGTTACAATCAAATTAGGGAAAAACACTCCAAATCAATATTTATCTAGTTTTTATGTTATAAGTGAGATTTTAGGAAGCTGGAATTAAAAATTGTAGATGTATAATGTGGTAAAATCGGCTGGTGGTAGAAATTTTAGTCGTCAAATGATGGTAAAATTGGCTGTAGTAATAATCAGCTTGTGGGATTTAAATTTGACTGCTGGGGAATTTTTTTTTGAGTCCCTCAATTTTCTGATCTCTCTCTCAATCTTCTTGTTTCCATTTCCTTTATTCCTACAACTATTTAGTAATTTCTATTTATGAATGAATTTTACTTTTTTCTCATTTAAATGAGATTTGGAAGAAAAAAAAATTAATTTCAAAATCTCTCTTAAAAATCTCCATGGACTGTCGAAAAAATATGGTTAGTATTGTTATAGAATTGTCCATTCTCTAGTAAGGTGAATGCTATAATATTTTATAGAGAAATTTGTAATTGTTGGCTTAAATATAAGGGTTCTAATGTTGCCAACCTCAAGTTATGAAGTATATTGATTTTGAGGCACCTTCCACTTTATGAATGGTGGTTTGCTTTTTAAATAGATTAAGCCTTCAACAAATATGAAGTGAAGAATTTATTAGCAAAAGAAATCTTAAAAGGGATTGGAATTTTTGAAGGCTTCTCAATTATACACAATTATAAGTCTCTTCTAATATCTACATGAAGATTGTGTGCATTGTGGTAAGCATACAATATTTGTTAGCACAACAAAACATCCAGTCGCATGATGTTTAACTAGTGTCATCTCAAATTAAAAGTGCAAGTTCAAGAACATCAAATTTTGTCATACCCTATGTTTTAAAATTTTATGGGTATAACTCACATAAGACACTATCTTCCCACCCTCACTAAAAATTAGAGTTAAAAATATATACACATCTAAAACCATGCAATCTTTTGGATTTGGGGCTTATTTACAATTATTGGATGCAAGGACCTCCTTTATTGTTTGTAATCTAAAATCAAGGGAATATTTCAATTAGGATGTGAAATTGTGGTACATTTTATAAATGATAAATTATTTGACCTACTGATAACATTTTAAAATGAGTTTAGATAGGTTTATAAAATAAATATTGTAAAAAGAAAGGCACCAACAAAACCACCAAAGTGGGTACAACATTAAGAAAAAATAAGGGATAGGACTACCTTCTCAAAGTTCGAAGTTCAAAGTTACCCAAAATAAACACCCATGAGTTTGATGGCACATATGTAACTTCTAAATAATTCTTATGGAACAATGTTTTAAATTTTATAATATACTAGACAATGCAATGGTTGACATAGCTTCGTTATCTTTAGAATCAAAACATTATCAATGGTACCAATGGGGGATAAGTGACAAGCGAAGGAAAATGCATAGTTGAAAAGAATTTGCTAATGAATTAGCAACACTTTATGAGCATGCATGGAATGGAAGTGATGTTAATCAATTGACAAATTTAGAACAATTAAGGTCTAATATGATGTTGAGCATATGAGATTGATAATTCTAGTTCATGAGGTCACCTTATCTGAGGCTACAAATCTACACTAATGGACTTAATGACCAAATTAAACATTATAGTCATTTGTTATAACCTTGTATAGTTAGAAAAGTTATGGAACAAGCATTGCACATATTGAACAACAAAAAATCACCACTAGAAGATTCACACAAGGTCAAATCATATGATGGAAAGATAGAAATATGACTAATCCAATTAACAAAAATGGCATCAAAAAATAAATAACTAATCTCTTTCCTCAACAAGAGGTGGAGAAAAGAGAAAAAGGATTATGTTGGCATTGTGATATTAAGTGGTCTAGTGCTCATAAGTGTGGTAATAAAGAGAAGAGACTAATGATTATTGAGAATGAGGTTGAAGAAGAGGGAGAAATAACTTTAGAAGAATCTAATATGGAATTAGAGCATGGAAATTTAGAGGAGAAAGAAATTTCTACTATCTCCTTATATGCTTTGAATGACATAAGCACACCACAAACATTCAATGTTTGGTTATTAAAAAAAATGGGGGATAATTTTTTTTTATTATATGTAATACACACATCTTTGTTGATAGAAGATTGACTAATGAGCACATTTTTTTTGTGTATCTAGTCTCTTAACTTCCAAGACATGATAGCTAATGGGATATAACTCTCTTGTGGTGGTAAATGCCATAATATAAAACTCTCAACAAGAGATTATCACATAGATCTAGAAATGTTTGTTATCCTAATTAGAGAAGATGTAGTTTTAGGAGTGCAAGGGCTTAAACAATTGGGAACAATATCCTTCAATTTTCAAAAATTATATATGATATTTAGTACACATGGGAAAAGTATAAAATTATAAACTTATATATGTACAATCATCACCAAGTCAAAGTATTAGCTCCCATAGGATGGATAACTTATTTAAGAAAGGTTCTTATAGCATAAGGAAAAACTTCATTTTGTAGAAGAGATCATTCAATACCATCAACAAGCATTCAAAGAACCCAAGGGTCTATCCCCAATCAAAGACCATGATCATGCCATTTAATTAATAGTAGGAAACATTCATTCCAAAAAAAAATCCTATTTATCCCCAATGATTATCCTTAATATGAAGGATGAGCCATGAAGAATGTGCCCACATTACAAGGAGCTCAACAAGATTACTCGTAAACATAATTTTTGTATTCTTATTATTGATGATTGGTACATAAAATAAATATATAGTTTTCTTTACTAATTTAAATTATCATCTTCAACTAAAGGAGAAGGATATAAATAAGATCACATTTGAACTAAAAATGTATAATGGCCCTCATGTGGTTCAAATATGATCTTATTTATATCCTTCTCCTTTTGTTGAAGAATTTAATGTTTCGCCCATTTCTTCAAAAAATGGTGTTGGTATTATTTAATGTTGTACCTTCATCTATGGTTAAAAATGGATTGGTTCAAAGAATTCATAGAAAATATTCTAGAGTTGTTAAGCATTGAGGGCAACACTTTTGTGAAGGGGGTGAAAATATTATGATACTAATATTCTATATTTCCTAAGTATAATAAGAACAAGCACTCGTGACATGCTTAACCTTAATAGTTTAATTATTAGTTATAGTTATTCTTTAAAATGACTTTGTTAAGATGAAGGGGTGTATTCCTACATAGTTAGCCATATAACCAAGGAAGAGAAAAAGTTTCTCCCAATCCATCATAACTTCAAATTACTAAATTCATAATTATTTTATTATTATTGGAAATCACTCCTTTGAGTAGTATGTTATTTTGTTGATTTTTTGCATTTATTTTCAAGAAATATAATAATATATAATGGATCACATACAAAATTCTCAATGTAATGTGGATGTTTGTAAGAAGTTCTAGTAGAAATAGAGGCTCCATGAGTTGTCTTCTATAAAAGGTACACATGTGTCCTCATGAGGTAAAAATGTCCTAGGAGACATGCCTAACACTTATTCCAAGTGATCTAAAACTTTTTAGGAAGCTTTGCGGGATCTTCTCACACTTTTTGAAACCTCACAAAAATTCGTACAAACCGCCTTGAGCTAGAAATTGTTTAAAACATTAGTTTTGCCTTAGCCCCTTTGTGTGTAATTCTAACAAGTGCACATTTAGCAATAATAAAATGTGTGTATAGATCTAAGCGATAATCACAGTGTAAAAATGATGATAAATGTAAACAAAGTCTAGGGGAACTAAACTAGGACTTGGTGGTGTGTGGAATGTGATGGATGAACAAATGCAATGGAGCACTATAGATCACAAATATAAGACATAGGTTTGATGACCAAGGCATGGAAAGGGATCTAATGGATGTTAGATTTATTATATTTAGAGTGAGAGGATGAGGGTTTAATGGATTGGATTGGAGAGGAGGCAAGATAACAAGAGTGCAAGAAGAGAAAGCTAATAACAAGACATACATTGATTAAAAGCATAATGAGGGCTCCATAGAACAAGATATTTAATGATGCGTCTTTAGTCTATTCTCCTTGATAATGTACCTAAAAAATAGCTTTACAGATGATAGAAGGTTGATATTTAGAGAGAAATTGGACAACGTAGACTCTATTAATTCATTTGTCCTTGTAAGTGAAAAGAGGAGGAAGATGTGTTTTTATAGGCTTCTCAACTAAATTTTATGGTTGACTATGAGAAACATAATAGGTAAGATAACTAGAAGCTACATTAATTTTGGTAGTAAAAGTAAAAAAAACTAGCATTTCTAGGTAAGGAGTATATTGATTAATAGATCATGCAACATTTAATGATAGGGTTTCCAAATATTTAGGAAAAACAAAGAGTAAAAGGGTAAAGGCTCATGGAAGTGTTCTCATGTCTATGATAATTAGGGACTAAGATATAATCTAAACAAGGCCTTAAAATATATTAGGTAGTAATCACTATAATGAGTGTAATTATGCAATAAAAGAAGTTACAAGGTATACAAATTTTGTTATTAACTTAGCCTCCACTTTAGTGGGCTAATGATGCTAAAGTAAAAGTATATTAAACATATATCATCAATGTAAATATAAAGTATATGAAAGGAAACCAAATAAAATGAAACACTTTTTGCATTAATGTTCATAAGAAAGACACAAAAATTAAGATCCAACAATTCTAGAAAGAATACACGCCCATGTACTAACATACAAACACATAAAATATAGATGATAATTACTTACCTTAGAAAAACCTTTGAGAAAAAACTTAACAAACAAAAGGAGCCTTAATGTATACTTTGTAATCACCAATTTATTGTGGTTATGATACACACAATGTATCCACTTTTCTGTCACACCAACTATGTTTGGAGATCTTATGTAAAATATAAATCTCTCTTTATCTCCATTCAATCATCCAAATACATAGAGAAATTCCAAACAACAAATCATAAGTATTTTTACTAAAATAAGGAGCCAAAATTGCATTGGAAAATATGACACCTAAATCTAGGCAAAAAATTCCATCACCCAAATCTATGGTAGGTCAACATATTAAAGATATGAAGTAACTCTTGCATCATAATCTTATAACCATGCATTAAACTTGGACATTTCATTTTGGACTAATTATCTCTAAAAAATGATCTGCAACATCATAAGTTGTTCAAAAGTCAATCAATTGTGTACCTCCTCTTTTACATGCTCTTACATGCATCATAGAATCTTCTTGCATCTTGTAATGTCATAGATGCTCCTACACATCTTACATGAAATTGGATATTATGCACAACGTCATAATATAAATTATATGTATCATAACATGTCACCTCAAGAGAGATGTCCTTTTCTATGTGGTCATGATAAATAATATAAAATAATAAATAAATTAAATGTTAGGATTTTCAAAGTGTATGGAACCTAGTCTCAATATTCTCCCACTTGTCTTATATCTTGTAGGATAAAAAGTGAACATCAATTCTATGAATTATTTGTGGAGGGTCATAGGCCCATAGATTCACTACACCATTTAAACTTTTTTCATGCCCATTGACTTTGTCAAAACATCTACAACATTCTCCAAAGTATCAATTTTCTCTAATACCAACCTCCCATCCTTCAATATATTCTGAACATAATGATATTTCACATTAATGTGCTCCATTTTCTCATGAATGTTGGGCCCTTTGCAAAGCTGGTGGGACTTTGATTGATAATTATTTTTTATTGCTTGTTGATATAGCCCAACATATGAACACAATATTTGAATCTATATTTTCTCATTATAGGAATGCTTCATTTCCATGTATTTTTTCTCTATAGTGGAAAGAGTAATCACAATTTATTTCTTACTCATCTTTAAACTAACTACCACTAAATGGGTTAAACACATAACCATTGGTAGACCTCTTGCTATAAACATCTCCTATCCAATTTGAATCTAAAAATCCTTGTATATTATTTGATATACTATAGAAATCCCTTTTTGTAAAGATCCATGTTATTGAAGTTCCCTACTTCTCAGCTTGTTACCAAAGTTTGAGTTGTCAAATATGTGATTATCAAAGATGTTGCTACTGAAGATATAATGATAAAAGAAACTAATGTTAAAAATAATTTATAGAAAATATATTAATCTTTAGTATCATGTAGATATCTAAAAACCCTCTTCATTGTATCCTGGTGATCCTTTTCAAGATTAACCTTAAATCAACTCAAGACTCCAACTATTTGGGTAATATTTGGTTTGGTGTAGATCATAGAATACATGAGACTTTAAAATGCACTAAGATAGGGTACCTATGTGATATCCTCCATCTCACCAATTGTGGATGGACACTAATCAACTAGAAGATTTTCTCCCATTGAAATATGAATGCTCATTGTTTTGTAATATACTATGTTGAAATATTAGAAACAAAGTTAGCATACTTCCTTTGACCCAACCAAAGTTTTATGTTATCTCTATCTCATCTAATATCCATCTCTATGATAAAATTAGCAACCCCAAATCATTTATCTCAAATTATAATGAAAGACAAGGTTTTAAATTCTTAATCATGTCTTTACTTGTTACCAAATATCAATGCCATTAGCATACAAAGTGATAAGAACAAAGTGGTCATCATCCTACTTATAATAGACATAGTTATATGATTTGGATCTAACAAATTCTAGCCTCTAAAATAAGAATCAAACAAGAGTTAATGTGGGAGATTTGTTAACCAAATAACAAGCTATACTAATTTATTTTGTTTAAAATTTATGATCCAAAGTTGTTCCATTGAGCATACTCCTAGTCCCATCCATCAATGCCCTATTCATTCTCTCAAAAACTCTATTCTACTAAGGGTTGTATAGAGTTTTCTTATACAACACTACTATTCTCCTTAAAAAATATATCAAACTCTACTAAGAGATATTCCCCAGTATAGTTTATTTTCAACACATTTATCTTCCTCTATATCTAGTCCACCACAAGAGCCTTAAACTCTTTGAATGGATTGCAGACCTTAGATTTATTTCTAAAAAAATACCCATGTCTTCCTATACAAATCATTAATAAATGAAAGATAATACCAATATTTTACTAGTGAAGGTACATCTATTGAACTAAAAACATGACTATGAATTAAACTCAAAATATTTGTAGTTATATTATAGCCCAAATAAAACTAAACACAGTTTTCTTTCCATATAAACATTGCTCACAAAAGTCAACATCTAAAGAATAATCAACCAACCTCTTTACAATATTTTTAGTTTTAAGGTCCTAAGACATTTATCACCACTGTAACCCATGTGCTCATGCCACATCATAATATTTTTAGAGATTAACTCACTCTTTGATACAATATCATGTTTAGCTAACCATGTACATCTAGCCACTACTAAAGCGGAAGTATGTTGCTACTATCCAATTATTGCTAAATTGGTAGGTTATTGTTGAAGTTTGATGATCATTGCAAAGTCACATCATGTATCATATAAGTGGCATTAGTTGTTGTTGAAGTGACATTGCTACCAAAGTTCTAGTTTTCTAAGTTGAAGTGCTCCAATTATTGCTAAAGTGATAGTATGTTGTTGTAATTCGACTAATAACAAGTTGTAGGTTGTTGTCAAAGTCTAGCTATTGTCAAAGTGGTATTGTGCTGCTAAAGATGATTGTAAAATTCTAAACTTAAACTACAAGTAGTTTTGAGCCTCAAGATGAAAGATAGTTCCAACTCAAACTCCCCTAACAAGCACCATAACTCTATAAACCATTTACACCCTTGTTGAAGACTAGGTTTATCTTATTAAATGATAGTAGATTCTATGATAAACTCAAGATTTGTAGAACTCCTAAGATTCCTTGATCCTCCCATTTATAGTATGATCTTAGCTCTAACATGTCAACAATATTGAGAAGAATTATCACCAAGGTATAAATTTCCACTATTGAATATCTCATAGTAAAAAAACTACTCCCTATCATGGGTCATGTGGAAAGAGGCTCTAAAGTTGATCATCCATGCATCCTCATATGCATGTGTATCCAAGTCTACAAAAATACATCACATTGATATCATTAAAATGAAAAGTTTAAATGAAAATATCATCTAGTTCATTATTATCTTTCTTTTTCTCCTTGTAGTATTTCTTTATGCGTCCTTTCTTACCACCATTCCAACATTATGAGACATATATCTTCCTTTAGATGTAGATCTTCCTTTATATTTATTCATGTGTGTATCCTTACCTTTCTCCTTTGATCTACCTTAAACCACTAATGCATCCTTGATGTAATTCAACATTTTCTATCTCAAT
>VDFB02248124.1:0-18183 GCA_007258455.2 Sequoia sempervirens | reverse complement strand
GAACAACAATGTAATGAGCACACTTTAATGTTGTGAGTTGATAATTTTGGGTAATCTACTTTGGATTTGGGATGTAGGCTTTCTACAATTCCACGATGACTATAGACCTCTTAAGTATAAGAACCCTAATATTGGAACTATTATGTGAGTTAAGGGATAGATACTATGGTTGTGTTGGTCCAATGGACATAGTGTTGCCAACCTTCTTAAGTAGGATTTTAATCCTCACAAAAGTAGTCTCCAATATGCTCTCTCTAAAGTCTAAGTACTTAGAGATTATAAAGAAAGAAATTTAGATAGGAATTATGTCCCTATTGAATATGCATTCGCGACCATTCTTATGCATGCCATTACTATAATAAATTATTTGTTGATGACCATATTTCGTAATATGGGGCATTTAATATATATTGTATCGTAATCAACTAAAAAGAGATTATAGCTAGTAGTGGCATAAGACGTTTGTGTAATCATCACGATATTAGTCCATGGCTAAGAAGAGTCTTGGACCTTAACCTCTATCTTGAAATTAAATTGTCATATTGTGAAGAGTTTCTAGCAAGCATGACATTAAGTGAATTATCATTTAAGGTTACGATGCCATTATTTTAGAAACAATATCAATGCCAAATAACTATTACTCATCCTTCCTAGGCTTGATATCAATGTGGCTTTTAATTTAGTAACACTATGGGGTTTTAGATAGTTGTACTATTGAAAATCTTAGATGTGGAGTTATATTGAGAAGATTTCAAGCTACAAATGATGTGACCATTAGGAAATAGACGTAGGTGGAGTTTGATCTAGGATCTCAATGTCTTTGAAGGGGAGTGTTATAGTACAAGTTACTAAATTGTGAACTTAGTGTTATTAATTGAGGGAAAAAATTAACGAAACCTTGATTATGTTAAGAAAAGGTGTGTTGTCCACCTTGCATAATGTTATAATGTAATATTTATTTATTTATTATGTGGTGGACCTAAGGAATCTAGGGATGTGTGCATCACATGGGTTAGCATTCTTGGGGCCACTCTAAAGTTGTATGTAAACATTGGATTAAATATTTAATGTGCAGTTGCCCATGGGAAAAATATTTAATTTTTGGAAAACTTAGTACCAAATTAAATGTGGGGGTTAATGGTTTTGCAAGCTCATAGCATTAGTCACATAGTTTTATGTAATACCACTTGGTGGTTTTGTGTGAGTTTGTTTCTATTAAAGCAAACACATGGGTAGTTGTCTAAGGTTGGCTAAATTGGCTTGTTAGCTCTTGTTAGCATTTGTGAGGGTTGAAGCATAGCATGGGATGTGTAGTTACATGCTTGTTCACATGGAGTGCTTGTAGAGGGCTTGATGTTTCAAAGGTATTCATGGAGGACTTTGAAGATGTCTTGTAATGTTTATTGCTAAATAATACATGAGTGATGGATGCTTTTGGAGGCTAGGTTTTTCCCTCTTGAGGGTTTTCCCAAGGTATCTTATGTCATCTTTGATGGTATGTTGTCTATTTTTTTGCATATAGATTCTGAATACTTGTTTGCGTAGATTTCTCTATTTGGGCTATGTGGAAATCATCTTGGGTGGATGAATATTTCCTTTCAGATTATGGGAACCTATGTATATGCATCTTTTGAAAGGCCTTGTCAAGAGAACTACATGTGATTTTGATCCCATTTGGAAGCTGGTATGTAGGTAATCCTTGGGCAAAGGATGGCCCTATGACCTCAAGTCCACAAGGGGAGGGTGAAGGGGGATAACTCCAAGGTTAGGGTTGTTCCTAACTTGTTTGGCCTTCCCTCTTTAGTAGGCTTTTGTCTAAGGCTGAAACTAGTACTAGATGATGCTGAAATAAGTGAGGAAACTAGATAACTAGTATCTAATAATGATGTAAAATTTAGCTAACAAAATCTAATGGTGAACGGGTGTTCTCATTTGGTAGGGATGGTTTTCCCGCCTTTCGTAGATTTGCAGAGCTTAGGATTGAGTTTGTAATGGTGGCCTTTGCCAATTACAAGGGTAAGTGTTATTAATAAGGTATGGCATTTTATTTAGTATTATATCTATGGAGTAATCATGTATGTTAAATAATGTGTTTCCAAATAATAAGTAATTGAAGTAAATGGACTTTGAATTCCTTATGAGATTGCATGGGTTTATGTATGTGTTTGGATTGTTAGAGTAATAATTTATTAGCTAATAATTAATTAATCTTTAATTGATTACTATGTGAATTTCACATTATGCATTCAAACTAAACTTAGGAGTGTTTTTTTTATGAGTTTGGGTTATTATTAGATTATTATGCCTCATCACATGCGATATTGACACTTGTCATGGTCTAAGTTCTTTCTTTTTAAGGGAATAGCAAATCATTATTTGCAACTCTCATGCGTGGAAGGTGTTCTCCTTTGCTATTTACTTTGTGTGTGTTTTTGACAAATCTAACATGGATAGGGATCATCTTCAAGGATTCAATGTGATACTTATGTGTTGGAAAAAAAATTATCCTCTGACCTATAAGATAATTGAATAGTTTATGAAATCCCTGCTAAGTAGTGTACCCAAATTAATTAGCCGTGATAAAAACCCTCCCATAATGTGTTTTCATCTATGTCCTGGTGCTTTCTAATGTCACAATGCTAAGCCAAGACAGATACAAGGCTAACTTTTAAGGCTACACATGACGAATGGAGTAAGGACCCTACGAGGGCACAAGTAAGATGTATACCACTAGGATGTAGACTAGTCCTCTCCATCCAAGGTGATAAGCTTATCAATGCTCCATCTTGACAATAGTTAGGAAGCATGCTCTACCTGTAGACTACTTAATCATATCTCATTGATAGCAAGATGGTTTTGCCAATGGCATGCAAGTCTTAGGGCCAATAGCATGCAAGTCAAGGATGCTACGTGTTACTCTAGCAGCCCGGATGATTTCCACTAGTGACATGCAAGCCTTAGGACCAATAGCATGCAAGTGATGGTGCCCAATGCTACGCTAGAGGTCTGGTTGGTTTCCACCAGTGGCATGTAGGCCTTAAGGCCAAGGGAATTCAAGCAATGGCTACCAAGATATACTCGTTTAAGAGTTCAGCATAGGCATTGGTGTATCAAGGGAATTTCTGTGTGTTGTGTTTTGTTTAACTTACACACTTACGCTTTACCCGATGATGATCCCAAGTAGTATGGGATGCTTGTCATCATCATGGTTGGTGCAGAAGACCAAGGAAAAGGACATGACCAAGTTGAACCAACAATGTAGTACATAATGCACCAATATTCCATTTCTATTTGGGATGCACTTAGTGTAGGTGTTAGTCACTCATTGTGTGCATGTTAATCACTTTAAGTGTACTTCTATAAATGGCCTAAGATTTGAGCACATTGTTATATTGGTGCCCTTGCTAGCGACGACATCAAGTAGTATGGTATGTTTGATTGTTGTCACAGTGGGCTTATATGATTGTGAATTAGGTAGTGGGTTGCATCCCTTCCCACTTTAACAATTGTTCTTTATATGAACAGATGATCTAATGTGTGGATTGTCACACTGGATATATGTGATGTGATGTGCATATGAGCCAATCACTATAGTACTTGTGATATGCATATGAGCCAATTGCTATACTACATGTGCTGTGTATGAGCTAGTCACCTTGTGTATATGTGATGTATGCTCAAGACAGTCACTGTGAATGATCTTGGGATTATGGTATGATATGACCCCTATGTATTTGTGTATGTACACTAATGATTGTTAATGTTGGTATGAAACCAACACTTGATGACAAATTATTATCATTCTATTATAATTGGCTAAGTTGATAGCTTATGCTTAAAGAATAGTCATAGTTTAAAGGTGAGAACAAAGATTTCAGACAAGAGGAGAAAATGAACTCTCTCTAGCATTGGTGGGCAACGTACAAAGCCTTTGATTTCGCAAAGGGGATACATAGGCAAGGTCCTCACAAATGAACCCTCGAGGTTTCAATTTGGGTTTAACTCTGTTTTGCTATTTAAATCATGTTAAGGGTCTAAATGAACTAAAAGCATTGCTATATTATCCTTTACAAAAGGGATATGAGTGCAAGTTAGGGATTTGTGAGTTCTTTGCAATAAGTGTATTTATTTGCTATGTATAGAGTGTGGCATAACCACCCTATTTACGGATTAGATGCTTAACTTCATGAGAAGGCACACCAATGGTAAGGAGCTCGTGAATGCAAGTACCACACAATTTATGACTAAATTCAACTTGCAGAGCACTTATGGTTTTCTAAAACCTTTAAAGGAGTTGTTAGTGAGCCAACAATGGATGGAATCTTCTTACTTCAAGAAAATGGATGAAGAAAGGGTTGTTAAAACAATTATAATCATGTCTTCACAAAGACCACTAGTAAGATCATCAAGGTAACTTTAAACTTCTTTTTAAATTTTAAATTGCAAATTTTAAGTTCACTTTTTCTAAAACCTAATTATTAGATATCAATCAAATAGTTTAAGTTTTATTTTACATTGCAACATTTATTTGTTTGAAGGTGTCAAAGCCTTTAGCTAAGGTTTTAGACTTGGTTGATGGGGAGCAAAACCCAATTGGATACTTACACAAAGCCATGGACAAGGCCAATAAAGCCATCCAAAACTATTACAAGGGAGACAAGAAAATTCACGCCCATGTTAAATATTCTTGATTGGAGGTGAAATAATCAATTCCACCAACCCATTCATGCACTCACGTACTACCTCAACTCCAAAGTTTTCTACATATAGGTCTTCAAGGTTAATGGGGAGGGGTTATGGGCCACACAACATGTATTGAGAGGATAACACTTGAGGAAGATGGCAAAGATCAATTTTTTGGAGAGTCCAAAGATACAAGCATGAAAAGGGGTCTCTTCTCTTTGCCACTAGCTATCTAAGGGAGAACCCCCCAAGCACTAGGTAACAAAAAATAGTCTTCATTTCACTTCAAATTTTTAAAGTGTGCAATTATTGTTTACCCTTTTTGCAGATGTTTGGTGGGCAGATTGAGGTACAAAAACCCAAAATTTTCAAAAGTTAGCACTCTAAATTTTGTCCCAACCTTGTAGTGCTTCTGAATATGAGCAGAATTGGAGATTATTTAATAACATTCGTACGAAGAAACACAAGTTGACACAAAAGTGCCTCAATGAGCTCATTTTTATGTAATAGATATTTATTCTTAGTTATAATCTAAAATGTACAATAAGTTGTAAACAATCCTTGATAAGAAGAAAAGAAAGCTTTGCTAATTTCAGAAGGATCAGAAAATATAGCACCACATGAATCTATATCTGAAAAATTTTCCCACATGCCTAGACTTCAGAAATTTTTAAAAGTGCCAACTACCTTTACCCCCCCACTTTAACCAAATGATACTCAACCTAAGCCTAGCCACTTGAACTACATGGTTATGTTGAACTCTGAATCCATGTTTAGCTCTCATAAGTTGTTCCCCGTGTAAGTAAATTTTAGTGTCGGTTTGGAAGACTCAAAGACAATTAGCTCCTCTTGAAGCTTTCTAGCAAACCTTTATCCAAGCCTTGTTTGTACCATACACTTCATTAAATGTCATAGGGTAACTACAAATTTTTAGCAAAACCAAGTGATTTAAGTACACGAGTTAGCAACCTTGTAAGATTCCACAAAGTTTACAAACCACCCACGTATTATTTATCCTATAAATCAAAGGCATTCAATTTTAGAGTCCTGTCTATTCAAAAGCAAACTAAGGGGATGAGGAGATTAGTTCAAAAATCAACTGAATTGAATGAATTCAGACAGACATATGCCTTGACCACATTGTCTTGAATCTTGATCAACTAGAGGAATAACGAAATGAAACCTTATCAATTAGAGCCCATCTGGTCTGAAATACCCTCCTCTTTTTATATTTTTTATTGTTACAAGTGAACAAAATGTCTTTACTAACATTTTTGCCGTTTAAAGAGAAAAATCCAAACATTTTCTACATTTTAGACCAGAACAGTTACTCATTACCTTTTTCAGTCTAATTCAAATCCTCCAATTTTATCTCCTCTAGACTCTACAATACTAAATTTTCGTTGAAGAATTTACGGAGCTTTCAATAGATGCAGACAGCCCAATTCCACAGCTCAATTCAGTCCATATTTAGAGCATAAAAATGACAAACCTGCCAAGCTCAAAACCTTGTTGAGTATAAATAACTGAAGCAAACCTGTCACAGGAAGAACAACCTAACTGGTGAGAAATTATCTTGGTTGACTAATCTCTCTCTCTCTTCTAGATCAACGAGTCTATATGTTTTGAACCTTTCGCTATGCTTGTCTTTTCCTTTGGCACATGCATGTCATATCTAAATTTTGAAAGGCAGTGCAATGACAAAAGCGGAGATTTGTATTAAGAAAAGGTAGCCAAAACTAGATAAAGTAGAACTACAGAAAATCCCTTATTTCATGTTAGATCATAACAAGGAATTTAAAGACTAGAGTACCCCAAGGAATGGCAAAACAGTACAGGCAGTCAAGATGTTAACTGCCAAAAGCAGTGCCTGGAGATATTTTAAGACTTAGATAATATCAGGACATCATTTGTAAAGGCTCAGAGATTGGAGAAGGCATCATTGTACTGAATCTCATTTCTAAGTTCAAAAAGAAGGAAATAAAAATATCAATCAGGGAAAAGATCAGATGAAAAATGAAAAATTCCCAGAAAAGATAAATTTGAGTTCATCAGAGTCTTTAACTTTACCATGCATGTAATTGCCTTCTCAAATATATACTTCCAACACACTGTACCAATAAGCAGAGTGCCCTATGTATTTTGAAACCAATCTATTTTCAGCTAAGTTACCGATTCGTTTTTGGATTCCGGTACAGGTACGAGAATCCGGTATGGGCTTGGGTCAAAAAAAAATTTGGGGTTGGGTACATTTTGGGTACAGCAATACAAAAAACATATAAAAATCAGAAATATATACATATTTGCAGCAGTAATTAAGTTCAGAATACACCACCATATTAATAGTATAATAACATAGCAAAAATACATCACCACTTTTCATAGTCAAATATAATAATATTAAAATATTAGTGATACTCGAATGCCATGATATAAAATTATAAATTAAAGTTCAAACATAAAAATGTCAGGTGTGTACAATCAGCTATTATTGAAAATTGATCTTTGAACTACAAACTGTGGTATATTAGTTGTTTTCATGAGCAATGTCCTGCGTAATGTGGCCTGAAGTCTAGGAAATTCATATCTATTGAAGCCAATAACCCTAGATTTGAAAGATTGAGTTCAACTTGTCTGATTGATGAACAGTTCAATGAGGGATCAATGAGAAATGAATCTGTCTACAACCAATGCAGAAAAAATTGTATGTCTGAATCTGTGTTTAGCAGAAATCTGTGAGGATTAAATTGGATGATTGATGAACAGTTCAATGAGGGATCACTCACCTGAAATATATATGTTCAAGGAAACATCTTTAAATTCTTTCAATGCTCACATATCCTACACAAACAAGGCTTAGTTTCCATGTCTAAGAAGTAAAAGTCTAAAAGATAATGTGAGTTTTTAACATGAACAAAAAGCTGTATCTTAGACAAGACGCCATCGATGTATATAGGAAACTTTTAACTCGAGGATTAAGGAAGGAAAACTGTTTGCACAATAAGGGCTGAATGCAGGCAACTTATTGAAAATTGATCTTTGAACTACAAACTGTGGTATATTAGTTGTTTTCATGAGCAATGTCCTGTGTAATGTGGCCTGAAGTCTAGGAAATTCATATCTGTTGAAGCCAATAACCCTGGATTCGTCGCGGATTCGTCACAGATTCAGCTGGGCGTATCCTGGACGAATCCACAGTGGAGAATCGAATCCACAGTCCAGTTTCCGTACCCTGCCCAAATTTGTATCATACCGAATCCGAATTGCAAATCCGGTAGGAATCGTATCGTATCCAAAGGCTGGGAGTGGCGAATCAGTAACTTAGATTTTCAGTAAAAGCAAAAGTGCCATTTTGATACCAATAAGCAGAGTGCCCTATGTACTTTGAAACCAATCTATTTTCTATAGAAGCAAAAGAGCCATTTTGAGTTTCAACTGCATTGCCCCAATCATTAGTGGTTCTCTTTGCCATTTATTTTCATTTGTAAAGCCTGCCTCAGTTTCGAATCATTTAGAAATTTTCAAAAAATATAACATTCCTCAATTAAATAAATCATACGCATCCTATATTAACCTTGAAATCTGAACCAACCAAAGGAATCTTATCAGTTTTACAAAAACTGACAAAATGGATCAACAATTAATATATAACTCAATTGCACCTTATTTGGAAACCTTTTAGCAACTAACCTTTGTTCCAAAAGGGCCGCGAGGAGGCTCTAATTCAAAACGTTGCTTTCCCTGTATAACAGGTCAAAAATTTCCACAACCATTATATCTCGATTTAAATGATGGTAATTAAGAATCTCCAAATTTTACATTTTTTAGAAAAAAACCTATAGTTCAAATTCAATTTCTTCACGCTCAAGACCAGTTGCTATAGGCATAACATCTTCCACTGTTTTCTCCTTCTTCAGAGATTTATCTACAACATTTCATTTTAGATAATGTTAGTAATGCATGAACAAAACACCATTTGGTGTAGAACGATAAGACTTAAGTAGCTAACAATTGCCTCAAGATTAGATCAATTTTTCCAATAAGTCAAGTGATCATGAGATAATAAGTGTGTAATACAAAAAACATCTGACATAGAAAAGGAACCTTAAAGCAGAATAGAAACATAAATCCAGTCACTGAACAAACAAATAATTGCTTGACTCATCCTAGTTTTTAGTGTAATATTGTAGTGCCCCATTGGATGGTATCCCCCAGTCTATATAGTTTGTACATACAAAACTATATTATGACATTTGTCTTAGTAATAGTACAGGCAAATTATATAAACATTTTGAAAGAATGTTACTCAGTTCTCAGTCTTTGTACATTGTCATGCATTACCAAAGAGTTAAACCACCTTAAATACTGATATTATCAAACCCCTATGATTTTAAATATTCTGCTTGGCATAGAACATTTATCTAGTCACAAAATATTGTATAGTTGATCACTGATCTAGAAGTCTTAATAATGGTGTTTTAAAACAATGATTGATATTGAGACTGATTAATCACCAACAGCACATTAATGAATTCTAGGATGTGTTTTCATTTGAATTCTATTTGCATTATTGATAAGAAAACAGTTTATTCTTGTCATATTCATATTCTCTTTGTGCTTTCCATTTGGCCTCTAGCTGTTGGCAGGCTATCTCCATAGCCAACTCTTACATTCTTATCAACACCCATCTTTGATTCTTTTGCTCTTTTCTTTTTCCTCCCTACGTTGCACTTAAGGGTGGGTAATGGTGTCAACAAAATTTGTACCTAACCATGCCCTTTTTAGAATCTATTCACACCTAGTTAATTAAGTTAGGGTATTTTATTTTTCTGGGTATTTTATTTTTCTGTCTTAAATCATATGATTATGACAAGTGTCACTATCTTAGGTTGTCCTATGAATAACCCTTTCCTATATGAACAAGGGTTTTCTTGTATATTATTCATGGTATATGCATTATACCATTATGGCATATAGCATTCTTCATTATTCTCTCATATAGTTGCAAAGTGTTCCTACTCCTATGAGTCCTTATGAGACTTCAACAAAAAGTGTCTGTAGATATACTGCTTTTTATTTCTTGGAAAGTAAATGATAATTTATTGTTCATTGTAAATGTTATCTTGTTATATGAGATTAAGTAGTTGCATGCCAATTGTGATAATGTTATGCACATAATTATCTCTTAATTTGTTGCCCTAATAGTAATAAAGGATTGGGCCACTTCTGTGTAGGGGAGGAATGCAGGGGTGGCTGGCTCCATATACTCTCTGGTTGGAGGCAAAGCGCTCCAATGGAACTCTCCCTCTATTTTAGGCAGTTCAGAATGACATCTATATTTTGGCTTTGTGCACTAATGAAGAACTTTTCCTTTTGCACTTTTTTTTTCTGAGATAAAATCTGCAAATATGGCAGAACCTATAAGGTAATATTTTATTATATGATTGTTGTAACCAGTGCTATCTTATGAAAGGTTTATCTTGACATGTACAAACCTCATAATGGCTGTAATTACTTATTGATGTTATATTACTGCAGTAAAACAAACAAATTGTAATCTGAGAAGACGTTTAATGCTGCTGCAATGAAACAGCAGTATGGATGATCAAAGATTGGGGTGCATTCAACAGGTAAAGAATCATTGTTCTATATTTATAACCATTATGTAATCAGTGAATATTCAGCAGGAAACAAGTTACCTTTCGTTGAAAGATTCAGACAAGATTGGAATGAAGGTCACAAAATATTTAAGGAGCACTCCAATAACTATATCAAAAAGAAAATTAAGGAACATTCAATGCATTAAACCTATTGGATAATGTGATAGATTCAACAGCAACAAGTAAAATTGAGTAAGCTATGATATTTTATTTCAGTAATAATTGAACTGTATATGGATCTTCTTTAGCTAATAAAAATCTTGTTTTAGTAACTTCCGAAATCAAGATTGAGCTTATTGAGCTGAAATGAACTTAATAAATGAAATGCACTCTTTACTACTTAGACTAAATCTTAGTTAGGATCAAGTTGATGGTGGGAACCCAGAGGAATCAAACAGAAATTTGATCCCTGTTATTGCCAAGAGAATGCTAGAGGCATGACCACATACAGCTAACTGGAGTCACAACAATTCACGCAAGCCTTATTAGAGTGGTACAATAGAGATCATTGGGTCTCTCAGTTCTATGACTAATGATCTTCAAATTCTTGCAATAAAAATGAAATGTGCATATAGTTGTTGCCCAAAGAAGTTATGCTGTGTATTATTATAATTTAGGCATTCAATATAATCTAATTAATCAGTTGTGAAAGCTTTTGAGAAGATCGTGGTTGTATAATTAAGCTAAGAAACTTAACAACAGGACTAATATTGTCACATTATGTTATTGTCCTCATACAATTTCATGTATAGAATTGAAACAAGGTTCCCTAATTAAGAATCGCTGTGAAATTCCTAGCTTGACTCCCGAAGATATTAGGTTGTTTACAATTCAGCTAAAAATTCACTCTAAGGACCCTTACAAGAGTTCCAAAGAATCTGGGTAAAACTGCAAACCTTAAAGCAACCAAAGTATAAATTGTTTAAGAATTTGATTTGCAATAAGATGTGATAGTGGAACGAGTCTAGGAAGGGAAAGCCAAGATATTAATAATCCATGTTTGTTTGTATGAATTTCTCTGTGAATTTTGTTTTGCTTGATAGTTGAATTTAGGGCCTAAGTTGTGGCTTGATAATTCCAATGGTGGAACCAATTGCTTCCTTGTGAGATCAAATAATTGAATTACATTGGCAAGCTAATTCCATGACCAGTGGTTCATTCTCTGAGATCATCTGTTGACTATTAATCAAGCTGAGAATCCAATCCTCACCTTAGTCATATTCAAATTCTTGTTGATAACCATCTTTAGATCCCATCAAGGCGGACAAGTCCATGCCTTCATCAACTTTCAAATAACTTTTAGAAATTTAGAGGTTCATTCATCCAAATAAGAGATACCTTCACAACAAAACTGACTTCAGAGCCATTTTCTTTTAATTTTAGGTAGTTGTAGCAAGCCCCCGCCCCAAAGTAAGAATTTTTTAAGTTTTTTTCATCATGCCATAGATGCAGGTTGGGATGTATGTGTCATATTCCTTGGGTTAGCATTGTCATTTCATTAAAATTAGATTGTCACATGTTAAAAAGTGGGCCTAATTCAATGGAGCTAAAACCTTTATGGATTGGAAGTCTCGGATAATTTTATGCCATTAAACAAGTTTTCTTTTGTATCTCCCTGCACCTCGTATCCCTGCACTTTGTTCCAAATTGTCTCAAGTTTTCCTCAATGCAAATAGGTGCATTAATACATTAAGCTGCATGACAAGTCTTGTCAAAAAAAATCTCCACATGTCCTAATTGATCCCATTGAATAACTAACTTCTTAACTGTTGACCAAGAATCCTCGGGTAACTCTTGAAAGCCTTACAAAGGCTCAAACTTATATCTAAAATATGTTAAACTAGATATAAAATTCCCATCATATCCATAATGAATTCATGGAAGAAATAGAACTCCATGAATGATTTTTGCTCCGAATCTCTCAGACCTAGTGAACTTTCAAATCTAGTTTAATATTGTTTTGGATCTGAATCTTCCAAACTAATCCCCAAGAATAATTATGGATTCCTTGGGATCATCAGAGGCTGCCTGTGTGTCACACAGCATGCTGGTGTTGATTTAAACTTGACAACCATCTAGTGTTCAATAACAACAACTTAAGGCCAAATGAAAAGGAATTTAGCTAAAATTCTCCACATGACGCATTCAAAGGAAGGTTACTAGGTGTACCAAGCAACACAAAAAAACCCAAATCTATTATTTTCCCTCATAATTAATGTGTAATCGGTAATTTAGAATGTTAAATAAAGGAAAAAAAAATAATGTGAGTTTTGGTAGTTTGTTGGGGTTTCACATTATGTAAACAACCTACATCATCAAGCCTCATTAAAAGAAAGAAAATGGCACTTTCACCTCACAACCACTATCTTGTAGAGTTAATCAGCTTGCCATGTGTTTTGGAGTGTGAAAGATGGATACCTACTTCATCCATAGCAAGTGGTGGAAATTAAATATGTCATGTTTTGCCGCTTAACTAGTCCCAATTTCATTTTTTGGCGGGAAAGAGTGTTTCTTAACACTACCTCTAAATTTATTATATTTAAAATATTATTAAGTAATGTAGTAATAATTAATTTTAAATAATATTAATAATAAATTTTATGATGGATCTGGCCAACCCATTTGGGAAGGCGCCTTAAGTTGGTATTTATGTTCTTTCTTTGGGAGCTATTTGGCATCACAGTTGGACAGATCGTCTAGCGAATCTCTATGAGAAGAAAACCTCTGAAATATTCTTTGCAAGGTAGGACGGCACCCCTACTTTGCAATTGTGATTTTCATTCATTCACCCCATGCGAGTTCAACTAATGCATCTGCCATTTCAGATCTAAGGAGACTATTTGGAACCACAATTCGGGAAGAGCGATCAGGCAATAGGTGGCGAATCATGATAAGGCTCAATCGACAAATGCATTGAGCGACGATCATTCTGAATTCCAGGGAGTCACAATGATCAAAGGACGTGGTGGCGGAGCCTCTCGGCTCGCGCCACCCCTGAAGGGTACCATCATCATTTCCCACATACCCGTGAGACAATTTTCCTAGCAACGAAGTTATATTGGAAAAGGGTTTGTGTTCAAGAGAGGCGCCACTAAGAAGGTATCGAGAATTGATGTATATCGACACTCATTAGTAAGGCGAACTAAAGCCTATCACAGGTTCATCACTCACACTTGGCTCCTTTCCTTAGCGTGTAACAGCCTATTAAATCATGACCACTCCTGGGCAGAGAATTCCATATCAGACTAATGTTATTTGCAGCCACTATCTATTGAAATTGTTGTCTCGATTGATTGTATGGAATCACCTCACTTTTTGGAACGGCTTGGTTTATAAAGCCTTTTGCATTCCATTTATTGTTGCTCAACATCATCTGTAATCAATATGTCAATATGAAGTGGATCATTTTGTATTAATTGTTGTATTTGTCAAGTTTTCTAGTTCACTATTGTTGAGTAATATTCTTCAATTATTTCTTATGTGATATGTTGTTACTATGTGTTTGGTTACAATCCAAATCAAAGTGTAAAAGGAAAGATTAATCGTTGCTTTTGTGTGTGTAATTAAGCTTGGTATATTTCAGTGGTATCGGAGCTTGGCATCCTGCTAGCCTGTGTACCCTTTCACGAGCGACAGGGATCTAAGGTATCATCTTAGGGAAAGGAAGAAGGCTACCATGGTTGACAAAGAAGACGAAGATCAGCAGTTTGTCAAGGAATCCAAAGAACTTCAAACCAACATGAGGGAAACTATGGTGGAAATGGTCCAACTGTTGAGAGGTTTGAACCAGCAGTAGGGTGTTAGTAGGGCTATGCCAAATGGAGCTAAGGGCAGCAGTTCAAGTGTGGTGAAAGCTAGAAAGAATGATCTCGAGGGGTACAATGCATAGAAGCCTGGATGCCAAAATCTATGGCCTACTAGCATACTTTGCAAAGACTTTCAGAGCAAAATTCTTGGAGAAAGAGGCAGAAAACAAATCAAAATTGCCACCTAAGCAAGAGGATGATATTGCTAGACTACACAAATGCCACAATGAATATCATGCTCTAAGTGTCGCCATGTGCAGAGATATGACTTCAACAGAATTTCACGACATGAAAACAAGGAGGGGGCATTGGAGAAGGTATGAAGATAGGAAAGATATCCAGCATTGCTCAAGTAAGATCACCATTCCAGTTTTTGATGGATCAAGGAATTCCTCGACAAGGGCTTGGTTGCAGAAATTAGACACATATTGTTCCTTGAATCCAATGTATGAAGAGGAAGCCATCAAATTTGCCACCTTACAACCTGAGGGTTTGGCCCATGAATGGTGGTATCATGGTATGGTAACACAAGGGCGTGACTCCATCACAACATTGGAGGATTTCAGTCAGAGATTGACAGAGAGATTTGATAGGAAAGATCCATAAATCCATTTCTGAGAATTAGCACAGCTGAGGCAAGAAGGTAAAGTGGAGAATAGTGGAGAATTATGTTGTTGAGTTTGAAAGACTTGCAGTGATGGTTCAAAATGTGACGGAAAGAAGACTCGTAGTCCTTTTTGTTGAAGGCCTATCCGAACCCCTCAAGATTGGCGAGGGCGTTTTATCCTAACTCACTACAAGATGCCATTAGGAAGCCTTGAACTTGGAAGATTCAATAGCTAAGAAAAAATCACACTCCAATAAGGCACCTCCCATTGTGCCCAAGAAGTTTCCTCAAAGAGACATTCCTCCCCCAAAGACGGTACCACCCAAATGCAACCAATCAGACATACCTAAGAAAGAGCTCCATTGGAGGAAGTTATGCTTCACATGTAGGGAGCCATGGCAGTCAAGTCAGCGTTGTCTGGGGAAGGGCAAAATACACTACATTGAGGTGGTTTCAAATGAGGATTCTGAGGATGAAGTCACTGATCCAGAGTTGGATGTGATTGAGGATGAGCATGAAACTAAAGAGAATGGGCATCTAGGGGGAACACTTGCAGCCCTATCAGGGGCACCAAGGTATCATTCATTTCGGCTTAAAGGAGTTTTATAGGGGCAGCAAGTGACTATTTTGATTGACAGGGGGCTACCCACAATTTTATTGATGAGAGGTTGGTGGCTAAGACAAGATTGAAGACTATAAATTTTGAGGGATTTAATGTCACAGTGGCTGATGGTTACACTCTACCCTGCAATCGAAGGATTCAACAATTGAATTTGACTCTGGGCGGTCATAAGTAGGGATGATTTCTATGTGATTGGCACAGGTGACACAGAGGTAGTCCTAGGAGTGCAATGGTTGCACTCACTGGGAGAGTACACACAGAATTATCAAAATATGGAGCTAAAGTTTAAATCTAATGGGAAAGAGATAGTCCTTCGGGGCCTTTCTAATGGGGGTCCCATGGTGGTGTCAGCCAAGCATATGGAGAGGGCCTTGCATAGAGGTCAAGTTGTTTGGGCAACTAAATGTTTGATTAAGGAAACAGGGCCTTCCACGGAAGGGAAAACTTTTCATGTTGACATTCAGCCCATCCTAGAGAGTCATAGTAAGGTTTTTGACGATATAACTCATAGTTTACTCCTAAGAGGGGTTTCCAGCATGTGATTGAGCTTGAAGAAGGAGCAAAACCAATCATCACTACCCCCTATCATCATCGAAAGGCATATAAGGAAGAGATTGAGAAGACATTTAAGGAGCTATTAGACATGGGGCATATACATCCAAGTTCCAATCCCTTTGCATCATCAATGGTATTGGTCAAGAAGAAAGATGGGACACTAAGGATGTGTTTAGACTATAAAGCACTCAATAAGAAGACGATCAAAAACCGCTACCCCATTCCCAAAATCGATGAATTGTTAGATGATCTCCATGGTGCAATATACTTCTCCAAAATTGATTTGCATTCGAGGTATCACCAAATAAGGATGAGAGAGGAGGATGTGCACAAGACAGCTTTCCGATGCCATTACGGACATTATGAGTTTTTGGTCATGCCTTTTGGATTGACCAATGCCCCCACTACCTTTCAGTCATGCTATAATGTCCCCTTATTGGGAATGCCCTAAATTTGCCCTAATTTCCTTAATTTAAATAACAAAGGAGTTAGATAATATCTTTCCTCCAATTGCAATCTTGATAAATAACAAAGGAGTTAGATAATATATTTCCTCCAATTGCAATCTTGATTGAAGCCCTGCACATAGGTTAGAACCATTTACCATAATCAAACTAATTAGTAAATTATAATCATTTATCACAATAATACTAATTAGCAAATTACCATAATTAGATATTAATAAACTAATGGCCAATGATTAATTCAATCACAAAGTATTCTAACATCCTTGGAGGGTTTAATCATAGGAGATTATGGGAGAATGTGACTTGATGGGGTGCCTTGGACCCTTTTACCCAAGGCCCAAGAGTGGATATACCATCCCTCTTGGCCTCATGTGGCCCATGCTATCCATATGAGGTGATCTACCTAGGAGGTGTCTTTTCCGTTATCCCCTCATCTCGCCAACCATTTCCCTCTCCCTATGATTTGACCTCTTGTGCCAATTATCCATGATGGAGGAGTGAGATTACAATGGATGCCCTGAAAATGCCATATCTCCTAAGCCCAAAGGCGTTGTACCCTCTATAACCCCTTGGCCTTAGGGGGCTCATTTGGTCCCCATCTGAGGTGGCGTACCTAGAGAGTGCCCCATCACCGTTCCCCTGTTGTACTCTTAGTTCCTTCTATCATGGCTAAACATTCAAGGCATATGACAAACAAATATTAATCACATTTACTAATATGACAATAGTAGCAATATATCATTAGTAACTGGAATGTCTAATTAAATGATCACAGCCATTCATATTAAATTGTGTTGCATCATATGACTGTAAGTTAGATCTCATACCACCAATTCAAGTAATTGAACTACTGCACAAATAATAATTAATGATAATTTCTGACTTAGGAAATGCAAACCTTGATTTCCTTATATCTGATTTGATAATGGCTGCTTTGAACGACTATTACTTTCCAAACTGAATTCACTTTTCTCCCATCCTCTTCTTTGCTTTGAAATGCTTTGCCTTTTATACCTATGTTGGGCGGATGGTCATGTCCCTTCAATAGGGCGTGTCTTTTACTTGACTGCCTTGACCATTCGTAATTATCTAATTAAAAGATAATTAATCTATATTAATATTATCCTTTAATAATTCGATTTCTTTTATTATTTCTCCTAGTCGAATTCTTTTATTATTTCCCTTGTCATTGTTGGTGAGGGTCGATCTGCATTCAATTTTCTGCCATAATGCCATGTCTCATTTGTACTGTGTCTTAATCATCAATCGCTGCTCTTTCTTGCTTAACCTCTCCTCCTTTTCAAATCTGGCAGTAAATATATATGATGATATCTATTTTGGTGTCAATAATATAGTCGGCCATAATGGTAAAGCTAGCCATCATAAACATTCATTTTGATTTATTTATTTTAATTCTTTCAAAATGAATGCTAGGCATAAGAAGAGGTCGACCTACATGGAAGTTGACACAAACAATAATTTAAATTTATTTATTAATGACTCAAACGTCAAAGGTAAAAGGAGTCGGCCAGCATTAGGTTTGCCCTATTTATATGCCAATATAGGAGGTTGGCCTACAAAACATGCTTTTATGAGAGTCTACATGGCAAGGACATGACACATGCATGAATCAAGTATTCATTGTTCAATTGATTCGTATTGGTTTTCTTTGATCATATCTTGATCTACAGTAGGACATGGGAGGATCATTTGAAGCATCTGGATGAGGTACTTAGCATTCTTGAGCAGCATTCATTCAACACTAATGTATCCAAATGTGAAT
>VDFB02248123.1:0-12393 GCA_007258455.2 Sequoia sempervirens | reverse complement strand
CAATAGCGATGTAAAATTGACAAATGAAATTGTGCCATGTTTTGACACATCACTCGTCCATCACCCTTGTCTATCACACCAAACTGTTGACTGTTCCTTCTGGTCTCCACCAAGACACGCATACACCACTTGTGCAATTCTAGAGAATCAAGATGGGAATTATCTACAATATTTGCAACAAGTCTCCCAAAAAGGACTTAAATATTTAACTCCCAACCTCCAAGTGGTCCCCACATCTATCGACATCGATGTCACTACCATATGTGCTCATCACCATCCACACAAACTAGTCCCACCATAGATTGGCTTGTCACCTAGTCAGAGAAACCACAAACTTCACAACCTCCAGTCGGAGGTTAGGAAACTCCAAGATGCCACAAAAACAAAGAAGATCGACCAGTTGGGAAGTTAAGAAACTTTTGAACACCGCGACAAGGTTCCAAGGTTAGAGAAGTCAACAATCCCTCAACCAACACACTGTCACCTGATTTCAAACTTCCAGAACCCCATGACATAGGTTACAAGGTTCAACTTTTGGGTGATAGGTCGACAATGAAGACCATTGATTATATTTTTAATCGATTCGTTGCAGGTTGATTCTATGACCTAATACGCACGTTCCTTTTAAAAGGATTGTTGAGGCCCATAATTTTTTTTGGGCCACATGACTAGGTTTAATTGTGTGGACCAAAACAAATTCTAGGCCTCAACAAGCCTTTTCAAAGGAATGTGTGTATTAGGGCATGAAATCAACCTGTAGCTATCTTATTAAAAAGATAATTGATGATTCGATGACAATAAATAAAAGCCCTATTCAAGGCTAAAGTATCCCTAAAATTAAATGCTAATCTATTATTGTGGAAATATTGCCCCAAAATTAATGGTAGTAATATAATATCCTTGGCAATTCAACATTCTTTTTAGCTTGTACTATTGGCCATTTCTGGATATTTCAATTTCAATTATTAGCCAATTGGTGAAGATTCACCACTAAATTTTTCCCTGATTCTTATGATTCTTATTCTTAGTCCACCTTCTATGTTATATTAAATGTCACATTCTATATATTTCATGTCTTATCCTTCCCCACATATCTAACATCGCCTTTCTGCTTTGGAGAGAACTTAGGATCACTATGGTAATGATGCTATGGTGCAGGAATAGGCAATCTGGTTCTTCTAGATAGGGATGACATAATCTTGATACCTTCTAGATGTTATGGTACTAACATTCGGGTCTAAGGCTCTGGTCCTGACATTCGTGTACACATTTTGATGCTCTGGTCCTAACATTCAAGTCTGTATTTCAATGCTTTCCACTCAATAAACATTGTGTAATCCTATATAAGGAACAAAACTCCTTGTATTTGGCATCCCTTGTTTGTTTCAAATATTTTTTTTTTTATTGGTTGAGAAAACTAGCATTAGTGCTCTCAACAGGTAATGAGTAGGGAACAAACTCGCAACCAAACTCAAGCACATTTATGGGAATGCAATCGGGCACAAAGTTGGGAATAATTAACTTGGGAATAGTTAACTCAGGCACAAACTTGGGAACAAACAATTAGCAATCAATCATAGACAATCATGCCCCTTGATCATTCCACAATCATCAGAGCCAATGAAACTCCAGTTCATCGAAGAACAATCAACAAGGCACACCAACTAACTCATCTATGAATATGTAAAAGGATGGTTGAACATTAATGAAGAATGAACGATAAACTCTGTGTAAACAAAACTCTAAGTATGTGTCATGTCATGTGTTTCTGTGTTGAGCTATCCACTCAATACATTGTCATGTGTTTCGTGTACCTCTTTTTGGTCATTTATGTTTTCCAGATCCCGTCATTGTCTATTTTAGCCCATATTTTGAAGCTTTGTAATATCTTTACAAGCTGAAAAATATTGTGCTCTTTTGTTTCCCTTGGTGTTTAAATGTTACTACGTTCTCGCATCTCACAAGAGAGGAGGAAAAGAGAAGTAGATCTAGTTTTCCTATCTTTAAAAGTAATCAAATAAGTTATAAAAAATAATTCTTGATATTTCTTTCAATAATATTTAATTCTAGTCTAGGGAAGTAAGGAGAAATATGGTTTATGTGTTTGATGATCAGTAGGAAAGGGATGGAAACAATGAGAGGGATCATCCAAAAAGAAACACTTGTGCCTTTCCTTGTGGATAAAATTTCATTATTGGGTTGTGAACATCGAAAAACTCTCTTTTTTTCTCTACAAGAATTGAATTCATCTTTTATCTTTCATGACAATGTTTTCTAAACAATGGAAATGGCCTCTATGAAATGATCAACATCACCCATGTGGGAAATCCATGAAAATGAAGAAACTACCCACAATTTAAAATGGAAGTGGCCTCTGCAAAATGATAAACATCATCCATGTGGGAAATCCGTGAAAATGAAGAAACTACCAAAAATTTAATCTTAAACTAGATAATCCAAACAAAATAACAGTAGAAATAATATCACTAGTGATAAACATATTCCCTTATAGTTTTGATGAATGCCACAATTAAGAACATTCAATAGGGAACAAACACAAACTGTATACACATAAAAATGGTCATGTCTATAATCCTAGCAATTAATTAAATACTTATTATTTAATTAATTTTTCTAAAAATCCTCTACATATGATTAAATTTAATTAATTTAATTATATTGTTCATTCATCTTATTCTTCTTTTGTAATTAAATAAATCTAATTTATTTAATTATTTTCATACGTCCACTTAATTAATTAAATAAATACATTTTATTTATTTAAATTAATTATCATTGTTTAAATTTAAATTAAATCTTTTGATTTAATTAAGTTTAAATATCTCTTTTTCTTCTATTTTAATTTCTTCTTCTAATTAATTAAATATTTCATTTAATTAATTTTATAAAAGAGATTTAATTAAATAAAATTTATTTAGTTAAAGATCTTATGCTTTCTTTCTAAAATCACAACTAGATATTTTATTATCTTTTGTTTTCTTCTCATATCATAATTAAATATTTTATTTAATTATGAGATCTACTTTTTTCAAAAATCCTGATTAAAGCTTTCTTCTTATCACAAACTTTCTTTTGCTTTAAAAGCTTAATTAAATATTTCATTTAATTAAGAAAAAGCTGAATATCCTCCACAAATAAATAATTGATTTTTTTTAATCCATTATTTATTAGCTTTAAATCTTTCTTTTATTCTTTTAAAGAAAGATTATTTCTTATCTTCTTATCTTTTCCTCTTTCATAAAAATGGAAAAATCTTGTTTTTAGGTTTTCTTCTATTTTCTCTTCAGTTTCATCCTTCTTCAGCCATTCGATCTGCCAGGAATTATCACAACCATCAGTCAAGAAAACTAATCAGAATCATTCAAAAAACTCTATAAATACCTATGTGAATCCAGGCATTGGTAATAGGCAATTAATTAGAGTTCATGCATTTAATTCATCTAGTATTATAGCATCATGTTTACTTCAAGCATATTAGTTCAATTCAATATCATAGCTTAATCTTGCATCATGCATCATATTTAAATCTCATTCTTTAGGGAGACATTTTGTTGAGCCTAGCCAACAATCTAAGAGCAAAAGCTGGAATCGACAAAAACACTGAAGATAGAGGACAATAGGATGACAATCGAAGCAGAATACTTGAGTTTGCATTTACTTATCTTTTATGTTTTGTTTTGATACAATGATTTATTGGTGTGCTTGAATAGTATTTGTTTTCAATTAATTTATGCATATTATTTTTTATCACACATTTTTGGCACCCACCGTGAGGCCTATGCCCCCATTTTAGACTTCTTTCTTGTAGGTCTTCTTGCAGGTTTTCTGGCATCCGGTAGCGCATCTGAGAGATCCAAAAAAAAATCATTTTGCAGGTTCTTCAGTGTACTTGAAGACTGTTTCAGCGCATCTAGGAATTTCTGAAGAGCATATAGGAAATGGAATGGCACATCTGGGCATTTCTGCAGAGCATATAGGAGTTTAATTACCACATATAGGACATCATTTGAGTGCATTCAAATCTGTTTCGAAAAAATTTTGAAAAAAAAATTGCATTTAGTTTAGCGCATCCAGTGTCTTTTCTTGCACATCCGGGCTCCTTTTTCGCGCATCCGGGTTCTATTTTTGCACATATAGGTTCTATTTTTGTACATATAGGTTATGTTTCTGCGCATTTGGGTTCTATTATTACGCATCTGGGTTCTGTTTCTGCGCATCTGGGAAACAAAGTCGCGCATTTGGGTTGTAACAGAGATTCTGAGTCTGACGCCTTGCAGACATAATTTCTTTTTTTTTTTTTCTTGTTGGATTTAAAATGAATCAATCTAGGGTAGCCACCACATCTTTATCATGTAGTTAAAATGAACCCCATGTCTGTTGTGAAGCAAAATCTTCACTTAGATTAAATCATTTTTGATTTTGGTGCACCTAAAATGAATCTATCTACTCTTCTTGACTATGTTTGAAAGTGGTAGGTGATTATGCTCTCACCTTGTGCAAACTAGGTGATCAGAAAACCAGACCCACTTTTCCCTGTGTAACCTTGACTTGATAATCGAAGTATCCTCTCCCCTTGCGCACTTGTGCGATCCTAGGTGCAAGAGAAATGGTTATTAACTCTAGAAATTGGGCCTACCTAGGGATTTCATCACCTCAACGTGACTCAAACTGGCAACGGAGCTAAGGCCAAGCTACCCCCAACTGGTATATAAATGTAAATCTTAAGGGAAAACCTAAGGTTGCTTGTGCGGATGTGTCATACGGACGGAGTTGTACTCCCTTAAACCTTGTTGAGCTTAACCTCTTCAGGCTGGAGTGTCACCTTAATGGTGATTAATCTCTTACCCCATGTATGGCCACTCGAACGGGGGTCCCAAACTAAATACCATTGTTTAGAAAGCCAAAAACCTTCTATCTGCTAGTCCAGCACCGGTCGGTGTGAAACCTTCCACACTTTCGTAGTCTTTAGTAGAGGTGATCAGCTCGCCATGGGAGTTTATGGGGATGGGAAGCTTGGTTGGTGTAAGAAGAGAGTGCACTATAAGGGGGAGCCCATGTACCAAGCTTCTCAATTCACACACGCCATCATATGTGGTTGGGGAAACCATGTGGAATTTGAAGTGTGATATTGTCCTCGCCTAACTCAGGTTGTGCTTTGTCTTATTCTCGCGGCTTGGTTACAATCAACTTAAATCGTACTATTTGCCGTGGTTTTCAAAAAATTAATTCGCATAAAGGATCATCCAAAATAAACATGAAAAACTTCAGCTAAAACTGGTCAAAAAAATTCTTTAGAAAACTGTTTTAGTGCATCTAGGAAAAATTGCAGCGCATTTAGACTATGTTCTGGCGCATCCACTGGCTGGTTCAGCGCATCTGAGTCATTTTTCAGCGCATTTAGGAACTATTTTATTGCATCTATGCTCTATTTTTGTGCATTCAAGGCATTCTGCAGTGCATTTGACTCTTTCTCCAATGCATATACCTCTTTTTGCAGCGCATTTAGGAAACAAAATAGCGCTTTTAGGTTTCTGTCAAATTTTTTTTACACAGACCAGAATTTCTGATATTTCTCTCCCATGTTGAGAAAGTGGAAATCAACTAAGTTTATCAAGAAATCATTCTTCAATAGGATCAAGAAGCCCAAAAGAAACTTAAGTTACAAAAAGACTTTAGACCACAGAGAATTCTTGTATAAGAGTCGACACATCTTGCTCCATTATCGGACATTTCTCCATAGATACCAAGATTACATTAGAGGATTCACTACCGATTGCGCTGTAGAACCTTTGGCTACTCAAGCTTATTATCAAATATTAGCATTATCTCAACATCACAATCTTAATCAACCTCTTGAGTTTGAGAATATACCACAACCTTTGATCAAATATTCAACGCATCCTAGTCAAATCCTTCAGTGACCTGTGATCACATCATAGGATTCTTTCCATATGCCTATTTTTACAAGATCTCCACAACAAACTAGGAGAAAACTCTCAACAAGAAACTCCTACCCACAACATTCAAGAAGAAGGTGAACGTGATAATCCTCATTTTAGTGTGAATCAAAATCCTCTTTTCAGTGACGACAATATGGCTAATAGAGAGGTAAATCCACCTCATAAGAACAAAGACATGAAAAAAACTCCCGTAGATAGTGATGATGAGCAAGAGGAAGAACTTCACCTTAGAGAGGCTAAACAAGACCCCAAGTTTCTTAAAGCCATAGAAAAGATCCTACAACTTGACAAAGAAAAGTATTTTCTCTTCCTAGCCGATCAAGGAGCTAAACTGCCTAAGGATTTTGATACTGAGAAATTAAAGAGCAAAGAAGAAGAAACATCCCCATCTAATCTTACTGCTCTTACGCAAAAATTTAAGGCACTCCAAGGACAAATCAAAGAGTTACAAGGGGGGAACACAACAAAGAAATACACTCTTGATGACATATGTCCTTATCCTTTTGATAGAAGTCTCAACATGATTCCATTTCCTAAACATTGTGAAATTCCCAAAGTTGATCGTTATAATGGGAAATCAGATCCAATTGACCACATTAGAGACTTCTGAAACATGACATTGGAATTCGCCCACGAGGATACTTATTTATTGTGATTATTCCCTCAGAGCCTTGGAGTTAACTCTATGGAATGGTTATCTAAGATTACACCTCCTATTCAAACATTTGAGGAATTGATCAATTTGTTCATAACACAATACGCCTACAATATCCTTTCTTCATCAATAGCCTAAACTCAGAAATGAGCTATTGCTTAAATCTACATTGTCCACCCTCCTTTGAGAAATTGATTGAGGATGCCATCACCATCGAAGGTGCTTTGGTCAAAAGAGGGACAATAAAACTTGACAGGGACAACCCTAGCACATCTAACCATTACAACAATCAAGACAAGTCTAAATTTTGGACTCGCAACAAAAACATTGTAAACGATGGTGTTGTAGATGCAAATCATGTCATGTCTAAGCTGTTTGTTTTGAGTACTCCAAATACTACTCGTAACAATAATTACAACAATGTCAATTCAGTCACGAATCAAGGAAACAATCTTCCACCTCCAACAAACAACAATCAGGGGACTGTTAACAACCAAAACTATCATGGAAACAACAACAACAACAACACCTTAGGGAATGCCTCAAACATGAATCCACAACGCTTTTCATTCTTCTCTAGTAGAAGAACTTTCACTCCACTAGGACAATCCTTGGAATCTGCTTTTAAAGAGGTTATGGAAAAAAATGTCCTTACTTTACCGCCTCAACGCAATTATGAACCTAGTGTAAAACCTCCATCATGGAATGAAGCTTATTATTGTGACTATCATAGGTGCAGAGGTCATCGTACAAACAACTGTCAAGCTTTGAAGCATGCTATTCAGGACCTAATTGACAAAGGCATTATCACAGTAGAAGGACAACAAAAATCCAATGAAGATCACCAAGCATTTCGCAACCCATTACCAAATTATCAAAAGGGAGAGTCTTCTGACAAAAATGTGAACCAAATCGATGACACTGTAATCTGTCACCTCTATACAGATGATGAGCGAGTCAGCGTTATAAAAATCAATGAGAAAATAGACAATGGACAAGTTAATGTCACAACGAGAGCACAAGCTAAAGTTGTATTGAAGGGTGCCTCTTCGAAATCCACTGAGACCTTCCCTCAACATCAATATGGCTTAGTTAACTAGCTTCGAAAAACTCTGGCTCAAATTTCTATTTTAGAACTCCTGAAGATTTCTCCTGCACATAAGGAAATTTTAGACAAGGCCCTTTTTGAAACAACTGTATCCACGGATTTGGATGTGAACCGATTTCAAGCCATGGTAGCACATTTGTCCTCACCTACATGTCTTTCATTTTCAGACAAAGATGATGTTTCCATGACCCATCCCCACAATTCATCATTATACTTAGAGGTCATGATCCATAAATTATGTGTTAAACGTGTCCTAATAGATGGAGGGGCTAGTTTAAATATATGTACCTTGAAGGTGGTTCGAGCTTTAGGATTTTCAGAGGACTCCATCGATCCTAGAAGGAAGATTACTATAAAAGCCTATGATGATGAGGAAAGAACATCTAAAGGTCTAATCATGCTACCAATCAGAGTGGGACCTGTTATCAAAAATACCTTTTGTCAAGTTTTAGATCGGGATCTTGCATACAACATCTTGTTGGGTCGTCCTTGGATTCATGAAATGCAAGCTGTTCCGTCCACTTACCATCAATGTCTTAAGTTTCCATATGATGGACAGGAAATCACTATATCAGCTGATAATTCAAACATTCAAACTTGTGCCAATGTCAAAGCTAGTCAGGATACTTTGGTTCCAAACAATCGAGAAGCACTTGCTAATACTTCTCCTAAGAATGATACACACATCAATCAATTAGCTAAAAGCTTTGACAAGAAACTGTAGTTCAAGGAAAGTGGAGTTGGGGAATATTCTCTCTGTCTTGCTAATCTACCTACATCACCTCGATCACATGGACAACCTTCTATTACACAACAACAGATATCAGTAGCATCAACATCAGCACAAATACAAACAGAGCCAACTACCAAGTTCAATGGACAATTTATCAAAGAAAAATTCCCCATGGGAGATCCTGAGGATACAGCAATTCTGGATTGGCTCTATAAGGATGAAGAGGAAACAGTTCTAAATGTCACCTTACCAACAGATCGATATGGAAAAGGGTATTCCATCATGCAAAAGATGGGATATGACAATGGTCCTCTTGGAAAAAGAAAAGAAGGCGTAGTTGAGCCTATCCATCTCCCAGGGCTTGCTGCATATGATAAAACTAGACTAGGCTATGATGCTACCCCATCCAAACAATCACAAGGTAATGTTTTTACACTGCAAGAAGGTTTTGATAAGAAAGAGGCATGTTTGGAATCAATCCTAAATTTCATAGAAAATAACTCTGATATAGATTCTACTGAATATGAATGGGATAATATCTATGAGCGATGGAATTTTGAGAGACAAAGAGGTAGATGTCATACACAAGTATACGCCCACTTTAATCAAAGGAGAAGGTTCAGAGTCCCAACCACAAGAATCTGAACCACAAAGCAACTATGAGTCTAGTGATATTGAGTCAGATTTTAATGAACAAGACTATTAGGAGAATAGTACCATCATTGACCTACCTCATACCTCAGATCCTACCGATAACTCTGTCTTAACCCTAACCATCGCCGATTTCACACGACCAAATGACTTGTTACCTTTAATCCATCCTGATCTCATTGACTGGCATCTAACCGAACCTATTGATATACCTATTTTTCCAAATGACGAAGCTATCATACACTTCCTTTCAGCAGATGATGTAAAAAATTGTTCCACTAGCGATTTTTGGTATGAAATCTTTAATCAGAGAGGCCGTCTTCTAGCCGCAAAATGAAGAAGAAAATGATCGAAGTGGTGAAACTAACTGCATCTAGATCAAACAAAAGATAAAATAAAGAGCTTATCAAATGGTGAAAACCTTTTTAAGGCACCAGCTGATGGGAAACTTGACACTCTCCCGGAGCACTATCATGAGCGATCGCCCATCTTGATCGAGCCTACAAAGAAAATCAATATTGCAACTACAGATAATCCAAGCAAGGATTCTAAGCAAATGGAATCACGATGTGGAGAAGAAATCCCAGAGTTCAAGAACTTTCTCAAAGAAAATCAAGCCAATTTTGCTTGGTCATATGCCGATACATGCCAGTCTTGATCCTCGATCTCATAATGCATCATTTTGTTCATTAAATCATAAGTTAAACCAAAGGAAACAAAAACTCGTAAAGATGCATCCTCACGTTGCACTACTAGTTAAAGAAGAACTCAAGAAACTCCTAGATGCAGGATTTATAAGATCAATTGCCTATGCAGAATGGATCTCCAATATTGTCCCAGTAGCAAAGCCGGATAAACGCATTAGAGTGTGCACTAATTTCAGAGATCTTAACAAGGCCTGCCCTAAGGATGACTTTCCACTTCCAAGCATTGACACTATAGTTGATTTAACAGCTGGCCATGCCATGTATTCATTAATGGATGGTTTCTCTGGTTACAACCAAATCAAGATTGCACCAGAAGACCAAGAGAAAATAGCTTTCACTTGTCTGTGGGGAATGTACTGTTGGAATGTCATGCCTTTCAGTCTAAAGAATGCTGGGGCTAATTATCAAAGAGCTATGACTATGATCTTTCATGACATGATGCACACATTCATGGAAGATTATGTGGATGACATATTAGTAAAATCATTAGCCACCGTGAGAAGGACACTTGGAGATAATCACAAAATATTTACTGCATTTCGGGAAAAATTCAAAGTTCGGCCAAATCCTAAGAAATGTGTTTTGGGTCAGCATCTAGAAAACGCTTAGATATATCATTTTAAAAGGGAATTGAAGTAGATCCTCATGCAAAGTTTAGGTAATCAGTGGAGATGCCTCCCTCAAAGAATAAATAATTGAGATCATTATAGGGTGACTTCTAATCCATAAGAAGATTCATTATGCGAATTCATTTAAAAAGTCTACCGCTCACATCTCCATAAGAATGTTCCTTTAGATGGGATGACAAATGTGAAATGGCATTTCAACAAATCAAGACCTGATGAACTCCACCAATTCTAGTACTACCAAATCTAGACAAACCATTGATCTCTCAGATATTGCCGCAACCGAAAGCATCCTTGGGGAATTTATTATACAAGAAAACCAAGGAATAGAAAGAACGTAAGTAATCTATTACATCAAAGATAACACTAACAAGTCATGAACTTAACTACACTTTCATTGAGAAGGCTTGTTTAGCAGTAGTTTTTGCTTCACAGAAATTTTGGCATTACATGCTAACTCATACAATCAATCTTATTTCAAAAATTGATCCACTCAAGTATTTACTAAGCAAAGCATCACTGACAGGAAGGTTAGCAAAATAGGTCATGATTTTGAGTGAGTTTGACATTCACTACATTGATCGCAAAGCAATCAAGGGACAAGTTATCGCTGATCAACTAGCAGATGCCCCTCTACAAGCAGAGCACCCCTTGCACATTGAATTTCCAAATGCCGATGTTTTCACTGCAGCATTCAAGCAACTATGGTCCTTATACTTTGATGGTTCTTTTACTCAACATGGATCAGGGGCAGGCATTCTCTTTGTCACCCCTCAAGGACATACCATTCCTCGGTCATATCGGCTAATGTTTCCATGCACCAATAACATAGCTGAATATGAAGCACTAATCACTGCATTCAAAGACAACACCTAAAACATGGATTACCGAGCTACAAGTTTATGGTGACTCACAATTGGTCATTAACCAAGTCAATGATGATTATCAGACTAAAGATGACAAATTGTTGCCATACAAGAAGATGGTCGATGACTTCAAGAAGTACTTTGTAAACATCTAGTTCACACAAATTCCAAGGCTTGATAACAAAGCAGCTGGCGCTATGGCTATGATCGCATCATTGGTACAACTCCTAGAAAAATAGACTCACTATGAATTTCTGGTGGAACAATTATTTACCTCGCTTTATGACACACCCGGAAAGCCAAGCATTCCGCCACTTGGTAGGATCCGATTCACCCCTGTATGGTAAGATTTATGCCTACCTAAAAGACTACAATTTACCACCTGAATCTTATCCCGCAACCAAAACGCACTTTATCCGACAATCCTCTCGCTATACCCTTATCGCTGATACCCTTTATCGCTGTGGTCTTGATGGTACTTTACTACGATGTCTTGAACGTGATGAATCTGACAAAGCTTTACAAGAAGTTCATGGGGGAATTTGTGGTACTCATTTGAGTGGACTAACTTTATCCAAGAAATTGATTAGAATGGGTTACTACTGGCCGACAATGGAGAGAGAATCATTCACTTTTGTTAAAACATGCCCAAAATGTCGATTCAATCGAATCTTATTCATACCCCACAAGAACTTCACTGCTCACACCAACCTGGCCATTTTCTCGATGGGGGTTAGATCTAGTAGGCAAAATTCATCCTTCATCTTCAAATGGGCATAAGTTCATCATCACGGCGACTGAATATTTCACTAAGTGGATTGAGGCGGTACCTCTATCTAAAGTCACCGGAAAACAAATTTCATCCTTCATACTCAACTACATTATTTGTTGGTATGGTATTCCTAATGCCATTATTACAGATAATGGTCGACCTTTCAAGAATCAAGATGTTGATGAACTTTGTGAAAGATTCCATATTCAGCACAGATATTCAATGCCATACTATCCACAAGGGAATGGCCAAGCAGAGGCCTCAAACAATACTATACTAAAGATTTTGAAGAAG
>VDFB02248121.1:0-16040 GCA_007258455.2 Sequoia sempervirens | reverse complement strand
GTGAACAATTGAAACAAGCAAATGAAAACATCACCAAACTAAAAGTGCAAGTTGAAGAAAAGAAAAGAGTTGAGGAATTTCTAAATGCAATGTTGAAAATAAAATCAGATGAATGCATGAGGCTTGAACAAGAAGTGGTAAATTTGAGATCAGATCTAGAGAAAGCAAGAAGTCATAAAGATAAATTCAAGACAAGTTCTATAATTCTTGATGAGTTGATTGCAAGTTAGAAAGCATCCAAAAAAAAGATGGTCTAGGATTTGGAAAAGGTGAAAACTCAAAAGTAGATTAGACACCTAATGTAGAAAAGAAGATCAATGAAGTAGAGAAGACAAAAGACAATAAGAAAAATGGAAAAATCCAAAATCAAATAAATGAAGCTAGAAGACCTCTATTTAGACAACCAAATGCTCAAAGTTACCCATCTTTCAATGGTTTTTGTTATTCTTACAATAAATTTGGACATAGAGCTCAATGGAGTGTAGAAGCAGAGTGAATCAAAATGTTTCATCCTTTACTGGTCAATGATTTACATGTAAAAAAATTGGACATAGATCAAGTGAATATAGAATTCAAATGATGAATACATATAACAATGGTAGAATGATTCAATATTTCAATGGTTACTATTATACATGCTATGGATTTGGACACAAGGATAATCAATATAGATCTATAATGAATGGAAGGAATATTGTTCAAAAGAATGTTATATGCAATTGGGAATATTTCTAAGTTTTACAAAAGCAAAAACATAAGGAAGGATAATCTAGTAAAGAGAAATGAACCAGTCAAAAAGGTTGATCCAGTTGAAGGAAAGAAGGAAATGGAAAATATTTGGAGAAAGAAGGAAGAGACAAAAAACAAGGGAGAATATGTACCACCCTCCGATGCAAATGTTTCCTATGGAAACTAAGCCAAGAGCTATGGATTAGGGGGAGCTTTAGTGAATATATTTTCCCCCACTAGAAAAGAGGTGCCAAGGTTACAACATGAAGATATGAGATGAAGACCAACATATTTGATCTACTAGTGAAAATCATTGAAGAAAATATGGTATTGTGGAAGATTGTGGAGCTTCGGAAGCTAACTATGCATATAGTTTTAGGGTTTCCAACTTTATGAATTGAAGAAATTATTGTAGAAAAGCAGTGTGAAGAGAATGACAAGGAAAATTCATTCCACCAAAGACATTCTAAGAGTAGAAAAGCAGTGTGAAGAGAATTTAAGATATTCAAAGTGATTCAAGGTTCAGTGCATTGAAACCCTAATTTGGTGAACAAAGAAAAAATGTATTTAGTGAATCTTGTGTGCCCTATTTTTTATAACTTATTATTTAAAAAGTAGTTTGAATTCATATCACAATGGCCACACCAAAAGTTATAGAGGATACAGAGAAACCCCATCCAAAATTTAAGATATACCCTACAAAAGCAATAAAAGATGATCCACTATGTGCTTTCTTGTATATTTCAATGGGGTCTTACCAATAAAGGAAATTATGGAATAAATTCATGGAAATATGGATGAGAATTACCTTTGAAAGTTAATTAATGTATGGAAAAATTAATTAATTCTTGAAGACTTCACATTAGAGATGAAATACAAAACCCTAACCAAAAATAAACTAGATGTGTGACAATAGTTCCCAAATTTGTTTTATGCTATCAAGAGGATTAGAATGGATTTGAGTAGAATTCATGATTAGTTTGTTTGGATTGATATGCCAGACATGATTACAAAGGAAGTGATAAGAGAGGTCACCGATCTATGCTCCACTAGACTAGTTCCCATTTTGAAATCTATGAGCACAAAAGCTGCACAAGCTAACAAGATATCAAAAAGAAAGTGCCAAACATGTTAGAACAACAAATCTAATGCTCCCTATGAAATTCTTGGAGAAACAAAGTTGAAAAAATGAAAATAAAGCAAGAAAACAATATGAAATCAACTAAGCTAACCAAACCTCAATCCCATAGGGGAGTGGTGCTCCTTTGATGTGGAAAGAATCCCTTTCCCAATCCCTTTGATAAGCTTGATGTACTATGGATGATTCAAAGATGAAATTGACTATAATATGGCTATGATGCTTGAAAATGATGAAAAACTATGAACTTAAATGACTATAATGGAAATGCATGAAGTTGTGGATTTATATTGTGAAAAGGATGCCTCTATTTATAGAAGCCAAGGGTTGAAGAATGAGAGGATTTGATGAATACTAGGGATAAATTAAGAGCCAATGAGAATGTTCCAAGTGTCACAATTCTATTAGATAAGTTTGGAGTACATTTTGGGAAATGTGTGAGTGGAGGAGGATGGAAGAGAAGTAAATGTTGATGGTTGAGAATTTGAAATTGGTGTCAGATGAATTGAATGAGATTTGAGAGGATGTAAGAGGATTTGAAAGGTTGTAAGAGAATTAAATGAAGATGTGAAAGGTATTTGAAAACCTTTGGAGGGAAATTGAATGAGAGGTTATTGAGAGGAATATTCCTTGGTGAGGGAAAATAGATGAATTAAATAATTAATTGAAATTATTTTCATGTGTAACCTGGTTAGTTGACCATGGTTGATTTAACTCTTAAGAGTTAAAAGCTAGAGGATTTGATAATGATAATTAGAAAGTTGATTTAGGATTAATTTATCTAGAATTAATTAATTGGAGTGATTTAGGAGATGTGACATTTGATTTGATTGATTTTTAATCAAATGGGAGGATTAAGAGAGGATTTAATTAAACAATTTGATATAATTAAATAAGATGAATAATTAGTTAGAAGAAGGATGAATTAATAAAATAAATTTAATTATTTGATTAATAGCTGAATTTTAATGAAATAATGTTAATTATTTAATTAATTGATCAATTTGAGATAATTTCAGAAGAAATGGTGTTAGTTGATTAGAATTAGATGCATAGTATCAATCAAGACTTTTTTAGTGTCCATAAAATCTATTAAAAATAAAGATGTAATGGGAAAAAATGGTGCTACATTCAATTAGAGAGCCCTTGTTGTAAATCCTATTAGAAACCTTGCTGTTAGGTATGCTGCCATGGTCATTGGTTACAAGATTTAATTCACAAATAGAGATAACTCTATTTCTACCACCACAATCAATGTGGCACATGATATGGTAGAGAATGGTGCAGATTATGACTTGTGAGTTGCTTAGGAAACAATTGATAGAGAATCTAGAGGAGATCAAAAGAAGAAATATGTGTTTAAGTATGGCACATTAGTTATGTGCTTACTCTTCTAATTTTTAAAGGAGTTTCCTATAACAGGAAAGGTTAATTGGGCAAGTGGAAGGCCAATTGCACACCAAAATGTAGATTACATGAGGAGCCTTGGAGACACCAATACATAGGATGATGCCCTTTAATACTTTGTAGTACTCTCGTATAGCGAATTCTAGCTGAGGTTCCTATAACAAGAAAGGTTAATTGGGCAAGTGGAAGGCTAGTTGCACACCAAATTGTAGATTACATGAGGAGCCTTGGAGACACCAATACATAGGATGATGCCCTTACTACTTTCTTTGTAGTATTTCAGAGAAGAATACATGAGAGAGAATTTATAGGTCAATTGTGGAAAATTACAAAAATGATATCACATTCCTAGTTTCCATAAATCATTGCATTATGGAGACAATAGAACCTAGTTTTGAAATTGGGTTATGAGGTGACAGAGGCCAATATTAATGGCTATGCAAAAATTCTATTGAAGAGTTTGAAGGATGAGACAAAGCTTGGGTACATGGGACTTTTGGAGAAAAATCCATGGAAGTACATTTGAAACAAAAAGAACCACAAAACAAGAAAAATGTTGATGCCATGGTTGACATATATGTACAAGAATGTGGCATTTCAAAGGAAAAGGTGTAGTATGCTAGAAAAAGAGAAAGAGAATATATGGGTGTTGCAGAAGCTTTCGAGAGTTCAATAAGATCAGGTAGAATTTCTACTACACCTCCCTCTATATAAAAGTCCTCTAGGGCTTTACCTACTATTGGAGAGAAGAGAAAAATTGCCACTAGTCCTCTGATAAGGGAGAAATCCCCTCCGATTGTGCATGTAACAAGGGTAGAGAAGAAGAGGACCACCACTGCTGCACCGCTTTCTACCCCAACCAAAAGAATATTAAAAAAAAAGGCCACAAGAGAGGAAGACATTAGAATATATATTGCTGATGATGAGGAAGAACTAGAAGAAGAAGGGCCATAGTTGGTTTGAAAAAGAAAGAGTGATGCTTCACAAGGTGAAGCTAGCATTTAAAGGAGAAGAGTTGATATGATTGATGCCGAGACTGAAGAGGAGATAGAGAAAGAGAAAGAATCTTTCAAGATACACATAAGATAAAAGAAGAAGGAAGTTGTGAAGAAAGGTGCTTTAAAGAAGAAGAAAGAAAAGGAGACAATCCAAAAGAAGTCTCTAGTGAAAAGAAAAAAAGAAGAAAAAAGTTGAAATGGTACGACTTCACTCCCGAATAAAATTTGAGGCTCTATTTAATAGATGTCATATAGAATGAAATGTTGGTGGAGACTACAACATTATACAAGGATGCAAATGAGATAGACAAGGCTACCATCGTAGAAGCAATAATCAAGGATATAGTTGTGCTTGAAGCTGAGATGTAGAATATCAAAAAGGATATTCCTAATGATGAGCTATGGAATACTTTGTTAAAAAGGAGACAAGAGGCAATACAGGATCATGAAAGGATGAAGGATGAAGCCTTAGAAAGAGTTGGTGCTCCACGTTCCAAAGATGATAGGGCCACATTGGTCACTGTGTACAATAAGTAGATGAGAACCAAACAGTGAGTTAGAATTCTTATGAGAAGAGATAAAGGTGATCTAGAGAGAGTCCGAAAAGAGATCAATGATAAAGGAAAAAAAATGTGTAGAAGTTAGGATTGAATCTAGTAGTTGGAGTCAAAGTAAATGATGAAGTTAGTGCTTCAAATCTCAATGAAAAAGAATAACTACATGCAGATGATGCTCAACATGAGCATGTTGTCAATGAAGAAGTTGCAACAAATAACACCCCTCTAGAAGTGGAGGATATGTCAAAAGTGAATGAAGAAGAGGTAATGATCAGAGAAGAAATTGTGAAGGAAAAATTTATCACTCCTCCAATACAAAATTTTGAAGTTATTCCTCATGTAAACATAGAAAATAATGTAGAGGAAGAGAACACTAATAGAGCTGATGATAATGTGGAGTATGAAGAAGAGAAAATTGATGAAAAAAAGAAGAAGAAGATAAAGAGGAAGATAAATAAAGATAAGAATACATCCAAAGATGTAGAGAAAGTTAAATCAGTTGACTCCAATACTATAGATGATAAGGGAAAGGTTGAAAAAGTTACAAAGATCCTCGTGAATCTTTTAAATCCTCTAGAGATTCTATAAGAATCTATTAAGTGTATAGCCTAGTTTCCAACTAGTTGTGTCCTCACAACTATTGCAACTACTAATGAATCAAGGAAATGTAGACTTGAACACTATTTCTCTTATTCACAAGTTACAACTAGGAGACTTGGTCCATACATCTTCCAAAAAAGAGATAATTGATTCACATCAAAGAGCAAAGAACTAATGGATGAAGTAGTTAAGGATTTGGATGAGATCATACCTAGATCAAATGTAGACACATCTCTCTCCAGTATGGATAATCTCAAATTATTGATTGATTCCTTCAAAATATATGCATCTAGATTGAAGGTAGAGGTATAGAAAGAGGTTGAGAAGAGGATAAGTAACAAAAGGATGCTGAAGCTTAGAGAGAAATTTGTTGTTGCACATAAGAAACTTTAAGAATTATCAAAGGATGCAGAAGCATGCGTGGGTGAGGCTAAGGCATTATTTCAGTATGGCATGAAGTGGCATAGATCCACACAAAGTATTTGGAAGGAAATGGACTCTATTGAGCCTCAAATCAATGCAACCTCCAGTGCATATGATCCAGTAGTTGACCTCACTTGTGTGACAAGGAGTATCATAGAGGATCTTCACAAGAAGTTCTTCTAGATGTAAGCACAAAACGATCACTTCATTTTTTAGTTTGGAGAGGTAAGGGATTTGGACAATCCCAAAGTTATAATGATTTCCTGAGCTCTTCTTAGTCTTGACAAGGCAAAGAAGATGAATCCAGTACCTACTACACTAGAAGAAGGAAAAGAACTTCTATTAGAGTTTAAAATTCAAAATAGGCTACTTATGGAGGCCAAGAAATAGGAACAAGGAAGGAAAGCTTGGGAAGACTAGTTGAATAAATTGCACGTGTCCACCACTTCCAGTTGACATATTTCTTTATCTTTTTATGCATTTATCTTTATATTCCTGGTAAATATGTGGATCATATAGAATAATTTTTCAATACAATTTTGAGTTTGTGCTGTAATATATGACTCAAGAGGAATCTATTTAGTTTGTATGTATGAATACATCATTCAAGGGGAGTTCTATTTGGAGTCAAATCATTTTTTTATAGGCACCCTTTGCCCTTGATGTCAAAGGGGGATACTATTTTTGGAGTTTTGGAATGTTGCCATTGATGAAAAAGGGGAAGATTGTTGGAAGTTTGAGGAAGTTTGTCATTGATGATGTTGTTTGGAAACATGAGCATGGATAAAGGTGTATTACAATATTGTCATTGATATCAACATTGTTGTGGGACATACTGTTGCGGATCACTTTGATTAATCTTGATAGGTTTTTAGATGTTAAGGAAGTCATTTGTACAATTTGTTTTGGTCTGGAAAGCTTAGTTGTGTGAAAATATGACTGAGTGTCAAAACTACCATCTTAGTATTATAGCGTGTTAGTTTTTGGTTCCATGCCACTCCACATAAGAATATTTTTCTTTGTGCTTCTAACCTATTTTTTTTTGTTTTCAGATGCATCCAAATCCAAGATTTCATCTTGATTTAACATACAGGTTCAGAGATACATGTAACAAAGTTCTATCTAGCATATTACAACCATTTTCTATACAATGTATTTGTGTGGGAGATTCTTCACTTCTCTACAAATGAGTTTTTGGTTTTGTGGTGCTGAAAATAAGTTGCTAGATGTCAGTTGAGCATGAATTCTAGATGATATCAAGCATTGAGGTCCACATGTCAAGATATGGATACACAAATGTAGGTTTTTGTATCTAGGCCTTATTTGGAGCCGACCTAACATGCTTGATGTTGTGCAAAGGATGAACAAGTATTTTTATCTTATGTGGGATCTATTATAGGTCCATGCCAACCTTCTTAAGGTATTTTGAGATTTAAATTTTGGAATGTGTTATGCATGATAAATTTTGAGCTGACAAGTTATATTTTTGGTGTTACATCTAATTAGGCCAACCTAATTGATGTTACACTTGATGCCAATATATATGTTGGATTGTTTTTGGTATTTTAGAGAGACAAATGTGACATGTATTGTGTGTTATATGAATTTGAGTAGGGAAATGTGAATTTTGTTGTAGAGGATCTAAGTTGTGTGAATGAAGAGCATTACAAATATTTGAATAAGAATTAGTGTGAAGATTGTTATTGTGCTTCACTGGAATTATATTCTTGCATATTGTAGATGCAATTGTAACAATTCAAAATAGGTTGTGAGCCACCTTCTTTATTCTATCTTTTTCTTTGTGGATAGTGATTCCACTTGGATAGTGAGTTCATATGTAGTGAGCATTTATGTAATATACTAAACTAGTTATAATATATTGTGAACTAACCGTCACCATGGTTTTTCCCATTTTGGGTTTTCCACATAAAAATCCTAGTGTGGATGTGTTATGTGATATTGTGGATGTTTCATGATTTATTTTCTTACTATAGTTGAATATGCATTAGTGCTTGAATGTTTAATGTTTGAATTGTTTAAGAAAATACTGATTCACCCCCTCTTAGTATTATGGGTGTTCAATAGTACAGACCTATGGCATATCAGATTAAAAACCACCTAAGGAGGTTAGGTGATGTAGATGCACATGAGGAAGCATTATGGGGATTATTTAAAACCTTTAAGAGAAAACATGTAGGCCAGAGAAAGGATTCCCTGGAGCATAGTGGAAAAGTACAAGAATGATATCACCTTCTTGGTGACAAAATACTATTGCATTATACATGATGTTGAGCCTAGGACTATTTGGATCCCAAAGATGGGATACAAGATAACATAGGAAGAAGTTACTAGTTCAATAGATTTTATGTTGAGAAAACCTAAAGACACCTTTGAGCAGAGAAATGGAACCTATGAATATAAGTCCATGAAAGTGCATATGGAGCAAAGGGAAAATAGATAACAAATTTATTGTTGAGAAAATGATTGCATAGTTTCCCTAGAGGCAACAAGCCTTACAAAGGAGCAAGTAGAGAAAGCTAAAGGAATATCTAGCTCTCTAGAAGGTTCATCCAATGTTAGGAGATCTAGTAGAATAGCTACCACATCTTTGGTTGCCCCAAAGTCCTCTAGGACTAAGCCATCAACTAGTGGAACAAAGAGAAAGGAGCCAAATTGTACTCAGAAAAAACAATAAAAGTGCCCCTATGAAAGAAAGACTAATCTAACAAATCAACAAAGCATGGCTATGAAGGAAAAGGTAGTCTCACTTTAGGGTTTTTAAAAATTATTTTATAGTTTTTTGAGGTGATTTTTATGCTTTTTAGATTTTGGTTTCAAACAGGAAGTTACAGTTTCAAATTTCTGGAAAGTTAGGTCTAAATGCAATTGTAAAATGATGTTAAATGACAAGTAGAAAGACTTAAGTTGAGATGTAATTTTGATTCAATTTTCTAATGTAAATGATTGATCATGCAATGTTATGTAAGCACTATGTAAAATGATAGAAAATTTTGAATTTTCTAGATTTTGACACATGCAAAAATGCAAACCTAAAACCCTAAATGAGATGCAAACTAGTGCAAGTAAACAACCCTTTAAAATGAGATGCAAATCAATGAAATGTAATGAAAAGTAATGCAAATCCTAGTTTTAGGGTTGAAAATGGACTCCAAAATTAAAAAGTTATGTTGCTCAAAAGTTGGGTTCACAAAAATGAAATAGGGAAAAATAGGTTTGTGATCCAAATATGGATTGATGAACAATGGGGATATAATTGACCCCCACAAATAATTGACTAACAACCCTTAGGTGAATCAACTCAATATGATAATCTTCAAATTTCCTTATTCTTTGAGGACGGGGGTTAGGTTCAGACAAAACTTTTGGGAGAAAAAATAAAAATATAAAATCAACCTAGTTATACCAATTTAAAATTGAAACAACAATATAACACTCAATATTAGTAGAACCATAAAATTGATTGGAGATATGATAAGGGAAGAAATATGTTTACCAGTCACCAAATGTCAGTTTCTAAAGGAAAACTAGGACTCATTCACCCATGCTTGAAAATGAGTCTTTTGTGAGGGTTTTCAAAAAAATTTCAAGAACCTCTGATGTTGATCTGTAGCTTTTTATTTGTCTAGGTTTCAATGTCGAAAAGTCAAAAATCATATCTATGGGTTAGATTCCATGATTTGATAACAACTTTGAAATATTTTGCAACTTTAACAACTTTTCCAATCTTGCACTTCAAGAGGTCTTCAAGCCTTCTTCAACCTAAATTTGTAACACACATACAAGAGGGGAAAATTGTTTATTTTTGGTGAATGGGGGTTTTCCATGGGCAAACCCCATTACTATAATCAAATGTTGAATTGAAATAAAGCATGAAAGAGGGAATAAATAATGAACAATGCTATGTTACCACTCAACAAACCATTGAATAAACCTTGGCAATGGAGATCTTGGAAGGTCTGCAACTTACATGAAATGGATTCGATGGATGTGGATCTTGATGCTTGAAATAATGCTTGAATGCTTGAACTTGAATCTTGAAACCTACATCACAATGTTAGCTCCAAAAACATGCATGATGCGAGAAGACTTTGACATGATGAATCAATCTTGAATGCTGCAATAAATCTTTGATATATCTTCTCTTGAATTCTCTTGATCGTCAAATTTTCTCTAGGAATGCTTGCATAAAACCTCTAGATTGCTTAGTGAAAAATGATAGGTGAAACTTAGTGAAATCACCTTATATTTATAGGCATGTATCCTTTATTTCCCAAAATTCAAATATTACAAGAAAACATTGAAATATGGATTTGGGGACCTTAAAATACCATAAAAAATATATTTTAAATTTAGGCGCAAAGGTCTAGGGAGGACCCATTCACCCACAGGCGAATGTGTCCTAGGTCCCTTTTCCTGGAACATACACATTGCTCAGGGTAAGGTGTTATGTGTTGGCATTAATTATTGTTGAGGTTCCCCTTCAAAAAATATAATTTATTAGGCTTATAAATGAATATTAAAATGGAATTTTAAGGCCTAATTAAGATCAATTTAATTAGGAGGGCCCAAACAAAGTGTGAAAATGTAAAGGAGTACATTTTTCAACACTAAATTTAGGCACTATTAAGTCTATTTTAATTGGGAAGGCCCAAACAAGTGTGAAAATGTAAAGGGGACACATTTCTCTACAATACAATTCTTAAGTCAAATTCATCCCAACCTTTGCATTGAAATAAATGAGTGGTTTGTTTTGTGTTAGACTAAAATATCCATCAATAAGTTTGTAACTAACAAAATAATAGAAGATAATATCTGAGAATCTATTCAAACATTCATTCCTAAATACTACTAAACATAATTCCTACACAATAGAATATGTGAGAAAAATACATAAAAACTATAAATAGTGCATAATGCCTTTTGGAAATGATGAGTTTAAGAAATTATCTTAATGATAATTACTCCAAGATTTGATATTGTCATCAAAATATTAAACATTTATGATATTAGAATAGAAAATTACATGCTTTAAAAAAAATGTTTAGAATTTATTTGATTAATATTCATTGTTTAGTAAATTGAGTATCTTTAAAACACATCAATAATTCAATAAGATAAAATTATTTTTTTGTTTATTTATTTCTTATAATTCAATTTAAATATCCTAAATTACCACATTCATGAAATTATTAACAATGAGTGTACTATAACATAAAGCTAGTACAACGCTATTAGCTAGACATTGAATAAAATGAATCTAAACAAATATAAATGTTGACCTCTTAACTAGTAACCTGGATCCAAATATTTGTTATCAAATATTTTATTGAATCTTTGGATTTTTTTAGTTTGTAAATTATATTACAAGATCACTCAATTCAAGTAGGAAATAATTATAGGTAAATCAATATTTTGCACAATAGGATGCAAAAGACTAATCATGCAAGAGATGCAAAAGTAAAAAAATGAATATCATATTTTTTGATAATATTTTTTATAAGAGATAAATAAGAAAGAAAGAAAATATTCACATGATGAGATGTGTATGGAGAAAGTGGTATATAGCAGCTATTGGAACAAGTATAATTTGAGTTTAATGTACCATAAAAAATTGACACCCTTGGCCATTTCACACTACCTTGACTCCCTATTTTTATTATAACATTAATTGTAATAATAATTTACACATTTTGGGACTAAAATTCCCATCATCCCTAGAAATTTGGGCAAAAATATTGATCACAGGTGTTAGGCACCCTAGACCAAAAAGCAAATTTTTAAATATTTGAAATCTTGATTTGTGGCCTTTTGTGATTTGAAAATGACCCTAGGTAATCCCCTAGCCAAAAAGGTTCATTATAATATATATAATTTTTTTCCCCTCTCATTTTAAAGAGGAAGGAGGAAATTATGAATGAGAAGTTATTATGATATGATTTTGAAGTATTGATTTCAACTCTACATGCTATCTACATAAAGCTATTGTGTGTTGGGAACTAACCTTTTGCAGGTTTATAAAGCAATCAATGCATCCATCAATCAACATTAATGGAAAATTTTGTGTGGAATCACTTCATCAACAATTTCATATCAAAGTAATATTGTCATTTATCATTTAATATTTCAACCAATTATTGTTGTTTTGGCCTCTACCCAACCTAGGGTATGCCCTCTTAATCATCATCATCTATCGTACATGGAGGTACAACTACAAAAATTAGGTTTGAATGAAGCAAGCCCCTATATAGCACAACCTTTCCCCCCTCTTTTCATGTGTACAAGTCATATATAGAAGTTTCATCAAGTGATAGTCCAAGAAAACACAATGTAGACTACAACTTGCAATTCATAATTTATTGATCCGAAAAAGAAGCATTCTAGACTAGGGAGCCCAACACCATTGTACTTTCAATTCAATCTTAGATTTCAATCACATATTCCTCATTGTTGTCATTTCTTAGATCCAAGTCAATTCTATTACTTACCATTTTTTTGTGAGATAAAATACATTTTTAGATGTAGGGTTACATTCGAGATAGGCTTACTAAAACAAACATCAAATTTATCTCTTTACTACTCAAGAAAACATAAAACCTAGGAGATTTGATCTCCCTTGTAGTATCAAGTCAATCATAAAATACTAGTTGGTTTATACTTGAATTTGGAGTCAAAGTTAAAAGGAGATAATCCTAGTTAATCTAATTGGATCTAGAACCACTTTTCCTACTCTACATAAATTGGTAAACCCGGTGTATCTTGCACTTGCAATTTTTTTTTTTTTTTTGCATAAAGTATGAAAATCAAATTAAAAAATAAGGTTCCTTGAAGACCTTGTTATTAATTTGAATTTATTTCATTTTTAAAACTATGCATTTGCAGTATTTGTTCACCATAAATGAAAAAGAAAAATTTGAAACTTATTTTGAATTTCATTACTTAATTTCATGTTCGATTTTTCTTATTTAGGGATTAGAACTGAGATACTTTTTCACAAAGAAAATTAATTGTAATATTAATTTGTCATAAGTGCATACATTTTTGGTGACAAGCATTGAAAAAGTAAAAATTTCATAGTATTTTTTTTCAAAAATAATCATTTTTTTGTATTTTTGCATTTTTCTAGTAAAATTTATTTCAAATTATATTTTAATTTCTAAAAATCATCATTTAACATAACAAACTATTCTATTTTTTTTATTTTTTTGCATGTGTGTGCTTCATATAGAAAAACTAGTTTTTTGTGCATTTGCAATTTTTTTTTTGAATTGAGACCTAAACTTGTGAAACACAGGACCCTCAAACACTCTCAATGGTTTATAGATTTGAATTTAGTAAATTTAACCTCTTTGGACTATGGCACCCAACATCCCTATCTTGTCAATTTGAACCTAAATTTTATCTGTAAAACCTTTCTTGTGGTTTCTATCTAGATCCAATTTTAGTTTTTTGAAACTATGTGTTGCAACTATCTGACTTTGTTGTACATTACTAGTTTGATCCATAGAACATAGCACAATATTTTCCTTTCCAAAATCTTGTGTTGTCATAAATAATATTTTATTGTCAATTTTTTTAAAGTAATTTAAAAAAAAAATTGTTACTAGCCTGGGTAAATGCTTCTCTCTCATTTTTTATTATTTTTCTTTGATCCTTCTCTCACTATCTTAGCTAATTGTGATGGTATTTTAGTATAAGAGGGTAGAAAAACATGAAAATAATTTTTATTCTTCTCTCAATATCTCTCCAATGTTAGCATAATATTATATTACATTGTTAATGGGTCTTTCTTAGTGAGTATTGTAGTTTATCTATTTTGGTTAAACTATTTTATGCAACTGCTTGCAACTACTCACTTTGTCCCTTGTATAAATGCATTGCATTACATTGAATAAAAAAATCAAGTATTCACCCATATTTGGTATCAGAGTTGTGCAAAGGAGACTGGAGTTGGTCACTATTGAACATTAGAGGATTGTGCCTGTGATGCAAATGGAAGGCAAGTAAGATCTGAATATAGCCTGCATTGCTCCTATATATGAATGTATTTTATGGAGAAGAGTTCACATTGGTGTGTAAAGGATAAAAAGAGGCATTTGATAATAAAAATATTCATCTAAAATCACAGGTGTGTGAGCATTGTGAATTTTTTAAACATCTTCTGTCTTGCACAATGGAAATTGGTTGGGTTCTATTCAATCCCTATGTCTGCATTGAAACCTAGTAGACCCCTATTTTTCCTCCTACATATTGGATACCATTTATGTTGAGGATCTGTACACTTCAAAACATGCTAATGTATAGCAAGACGAGCCATCCATTGCTAGATGCTGAAGATGTTGTATAGATTGATGAATAATATGAAGGTTTAAGGAGTGTTCAGATTTGCAATAGAAAGGGAGATAAGTTCTTTATTTGATCAATTTATGAAGATTCAAGTGTATCATTCTTAAATGCATATGCTCTAGAAGAAATAACTATATCAACATTTGGGTCTCCATTGTTGAATAATAGAATCAATCATATAACCATTGTTGATTTCTTAGAGTTGAATGTGTGTATGTAAATCACGTGAATAAGCAAATAAAACCTATACAACACACTAATGAAACATTATATCAAGGAATTCAAATAATAATCAAATTAAAACAAACAATTCCTTAATGGTGTCTCATTGTCCTCTATCTCCAATGATTCTTTGAGTCATTTTGTTCTCAGATTGTTTATGCACATGACTTTCCAAATGACAACCTAAAGAATGAGAGATGCTGAAAAATACAAGAGAAGTTTCCTACATTACACGATTAGCTATATATGCTATGCAAAGATAATGATGCTGCTATGATGCTATTAATGAAAATGATATGATGAAAGTATTGTAATTAAGATGCTGCTAATGAAAATGCCATGATTAAACTACTTGATGCTAAAATGTTCACTGAAATGACAATGCTAATCAAAATACTACAGAGTGTAATTGCTACAAATGCTCAACTCTCTTTCTAAGGATAAGGATCCATTTTGTTGTAAATGAGGGCTTATTTATAGATTTTCCAAGGCATGAGCCTAGGTGGCAGAAATCAACAGTCTGGATTCGATTTGGAGAGATGGACGGTTGAAGATGAAGAGGTTAGAGAGAAAAGGGGAGTGTGTTCCCTGCATAAGAACAAATTGCCAAGTGTGAGGAGGAATACAATGGAAATGAAGGCCAAGTGTCCCAAATGAGTTAGAATTTGTTGAGGATAAATGCCAAATTAAATATTAAAAATATTTAATTTCTTGAGACACATGATGAGGTGGAAGGTGAAGAAGTTAGTAGACATGTGCTTAAATTCAAATTTAATATTAAAATTTAGTGAGAGGAGGTTAATTAAATAAAACAAACTAATTAAATTTGTACATTTAATTAAGATATGAAGAAAATGATTTAAGATAAGAAGAATTAGAGAAAATGAACTATACAAATAATTTTTTCAATTTATTTATAAGTAGAAGAATTAAAGTTTATTAATTAAATAACTTGTATTTAATTAATCCTCCAAACCAAATTTGAGTGTATACATTTTGCCCCTCTTTGAAGTGATGTGTTTGCGACACATTGCTTTAAAGAAAAAATTGCTGATAGTGCTGATAAATTTTTTTGATAATAGTGCCAATACAAATTTTTGGTATACTGAACACTAATTTTGAGTGATGATGCGTGTATACTTACTTGAGGAATAAATCGAGAGATTTTGAATTTTTATTATTTAATGAGGATTGTCACATTTTTAGGAGTTTGAGATGATTTATCTCCTAATAAAGAATATTGACTCTGCCAATTGATTAATTGATGCCCTTTTAGAAAATAAAAATAATCCCACTTAAATAGCCTCCATTTACCCCTTTAAAAGATAAAAAGATGAAAAAGGAGCTCATTTAAATTCATTTGCAATTGTGTGATTGAGCTGATTTAGCAAGTTAGCAAGAATGGTGATCCCATACCACACTCGTCAATTCGAGCGAGTTCAATGACATCACCACCCCATTGTGTATGGACCTCCACTATGTACCTCAAAAAACTCTCGTTTGAAATTTGAATTTGTTTTTGCTCTTTTTCATGTTTTAAAATATGTGATAGTACATTTTAGTGCATTTAGGACTCGTTTTAGTGCATAGACTCCCTGTTGT
>VDFB02248120.1:17206-46884 GCA_007258455.2 Sequoia sempervirens | reverse complement strand
AACATCCATATTTGGTGTTGTCCTATTTAGAAATGCCAACATATCAACATGGTAGTACTTGGGGTTCAAAGCATATGCCAAAAGTTGCAAAGGAGTTTTCATTTTATCCCATCTCTTTTTGATTACCTCATATATCTGTTTATAAAAAAAATTAGTTGGGTCTTACTCTTTTGCTGTAATAATGTCTCTAACTTGCTCCACCATTGTATCTATGCAATCATAGATGTCACCCAAAACTGGCTTATTAGTGTCACAATGGCGAATGAAGCTATAGATTGGTTAGTGAAAGAGAGCAAGTAGTCAACTTGAGCTCACCAATCATCATCAAGAATTAGTGTTTTGATATTATTTGCTCTATCTATTTGTGATTGCCTCCAAACTACCCAAATATCACTAATCACCATACTTTTCAAGGCTTGCTTCACATCCACAATCCTTTTAAGAACAATGTAGTGCATGGCAAAACGAGTCTAAACCACCTTCAATTGAAAAACAAAATTTTAAAAACATAATAAATTTTAAATATTTCAAAAAAATAATAAAATTTAAATATTTTTGATAAAAAAATAAAACCTACCTTTAGCAACTCCAACTTGGGAAATTGTTAATAAATGGCCTGTGACATGTGATGATTACAAATAAACATATGCGTTTCTTTGGCTTCTTCATAAATTTTTTGTATCCATTGAACTTTGCCAAATTTTTGTAGCATTAAGTTCAAAAAATGAACTGCACAAGGAGTCCACCGGATGTTTGAAAATCTTGCTTCCACGACCAACCTTGCTGCTCTACATACTTTTTCATTATATGTGATCACTTGAACAACATTTTTTGGCCCCACATACTCAATTGCTTCAATTAGAATATTGGCAATAAATTGGGTGTCCTTTTCATCAGCCTTGCATTCCATAGCTTTTAGAAACATTGCCCCCTTTGGACTCATTGCAATCACATTGATCAATGGTCTATTTCTAGCATCCTTCCATCCATCACAAATGAGAGAAACACTTGATAATTTCCATGAAGCTCAAATCAGCTACAATTTTCTATTAATAATATCTTTTTCTTTCGACAAAAGGGTGGTACGAACTTTTTGATAGCTTGAACCTTTGTAACCCTTTGGTGCCTCATTAACTGATCCGATCATCTCTTTCCAATATGGAGAACACACCACATTAAATATTCAATCCCATTTGCATACAAGCAACAAGCAACATTTTGATCTGTATCCTCTCGACTCTGCAAATTAAATGCTTTTTCTAAAGGTCCTAAATTGCTCCTTTTGTGACCTATAGATGTTCCTAAAGTTGATTTTGGATGCATTGGGGGTTTATTTTGACTTAGAATTGACCTTTGTTTTGATGCTTGAAAATGATTAGAAGTTTGAAGTTCTGATTACTCCAATTTATTTGAACTGTTCTGCAATTCTTTATTATCTTTTTTCTTTTGGCTACTTTTGAAAATATCAATATGAACTTACTCGTCTATGGGAAAAACAATCCAACTGCGTGTGAATTCTGTATTTCAATTGGATGGTTGTTTGTGAAAATTAGATTGGAGTTGGAAGGTCACATAAGAAGTGAAAGGCTTTTCCGTGTTGAATTGGAAAGACCTGCATTTAGTTCATTTTTGTTCATGTTTTATGCACTTATACCCTATTTTCTTTGCAAGAAATGCACAAATACTCCTACTCAATTTTCCTCTCACACTTTTTGATACAATTCACTTCTAAAAACAAGTTATGGCAAGAATCAGTGTTTTCTTCTTATAAGCACCTGATTCCCTCTACTGATTTAGCCCATTTTAATAGCCCTCATCCCACCCCTATGTGGCTACTACAACAAGAGCAAGCTCATCTTACTGAGCTGAAAATGAGCTTAATCTATCTGCAATAGAAAGTTCTACACAAGACAATAGAAGGCATCCTAAATGAGATATCGTTACACAATGTAAGGCTAGATGCTGATTGTATATACAAGAAAACACATTAGACAAATATGGAGTACTTACTAATGCTGGATATGAATAGATTAGTGTGGATATTTCAGAAAATAGCTAGGCTTAACACTCCAGGTTCTCCTTATGTTGGCTAGGAAGGTCCTACTGTTGAGCTCCATGGTCATTTTGAAGGTTTGTGTCTCAACCTATGATGCTATACATAAATCTATAACTTTCTTTCTCAAACTTGAGCATTGACAATAATTAAGTAGGCATTTCTTTACATGGGTTTGTTCATGAAAAATTAGCAAAAGAGAAATGTAGGTTTGTGTCTCATCCTATACTCATGCATATAAATTTGCAGCCTTCCTTCTCAAACTGGTGAATTAGCAATAGTTAATTAGCCATGTTTCTATGAAAAGTATCATTCAATCGCTTCTATAAATTTGGCACACTTTTAGTACACTTTGAACACTAGCCAGTGAGAATTTTTCAGGCACACCCATAATTCTTTTTGTCACTAATTTCTTCCCAGCTAACAAATGAGAAAATAAAAGTCCAGTCAAATTTATTCATACAGATGAGATGTGTTGCATTCCTAGAATTTTCAGTTGTAACCAAAGTCTACAGACCTTATAAAATATAAAGAAACTGTTAAAAGAATGATTAAAACAAATGCACTATGCATGCATTGAACACCCTTTCATTTCCCAATACGATCATTAAATAATTACCAATGACTAGAATTCTCTCGCTTGTTATCTAGAAATACCACTGACTAAATTCACATTTTAAATCTTTTAAAAATAACTTCATGATTGTAACCCAAATCCAACTGAACATGACACTTATTTCTATCATGCCTATTCTCCAAGCTTTTGTTGGTCATTTTTGTTTAACATAATTATTATAGTAGCAAATATTGCCAAAAATTGCATTTTTTTGGAAATTAGATAAGGAAACAATTTAAACCCACAAACTGGCAAAAAATTGTGCCAGAAGGTTTGTTCCTAAAAATTTTCCAATAAATTTTTAATTTGTGATGATTTATTTGTGAAAATATTGTAGTAGTCACAATTAATTGGGAGATTTGGGGTTTATGGGTGTTTTCTGATATTTTTTAGTTAAAAATATGGGCTTTCTTGATTTTTGTGGCAAGGCTTTCCTTATTTTTGGGTTTATGGGTGTTTTCCAATATTTTTTAGTTAAAAATATGGGCTTTCTTGATTTCTGTGGCAATTCTTTCTTGGTTTTCGCTAATCCTAACCCAAAATTATGTTTGTTTTTTTCTTTGCTTAAATCCTTTTTTTTTTTTTTTAAACTTTATATTTTGGCTTGCCAATTTTACTATATTCTTATGTCAAGTAATTATTATACCTCATTAAAAATTTATTCGTACTACCTTGTTAGGATCAAATTGGTGGAATTTTCATTTTTTGATAGTTAGAAGATTTAAATTCATAGCTTGTTAGTCACAAGTTCCATTACTATTTGCATTGAAGTAAGGAAATAAGGCATCAAACTTAATTGTATCCCGAGCTATGCTTACCTTAACAATGTTTCTTGAAAAATTAATATTGCATTACATTGATCCCTGGCAACTCCTATCATGGATAACCAAGCAGAAATTTTGCAAGCAAAGTGTTCTCACCGTAACCAACTGCAACGATTAAGGTACCATGCAAAGAAGGATTCTATTAATAGAGGGAGACAAGCAAACCATCACAACCTCCAAGCAGGAGCTTCCATGTCCAGACTCTCCTTCCAGTAACCCCTCCCCATTACAAGCACCCGCAACTCATATGTAGTTTATATTACAACCCAGCCCCCCAACCCAAACCCAAATTCCTCACTATTTCCTACAAACTATTATGCCACTAGGGATTCCTTTTGTTCAAAGTTGGACAACCTTTCAAACATTTCAACATGCCAAGTATGCATGGAACGATATCCAGGAATAAAAACTAGGCAATTCAATGGCACTACTACATGTTCAAGGTGCATTTCAGAAAAAAATGGCAATCGCTTCTCAACGTGGAACAACACGGACCCTGGTGAGTAGCCTGCTTGTTTGCAAAACCTAACTCAGATTGAGGAGATGCTTATAGCAAGAGTTAGCCTTGCCCTCCAAGTTACTTATGCAAGAGGGGGCTAGTTAAAATACAGTGGCCACACGATTTTCTTTTCTCAGGATATTATTGTAATTGCAACTTATTTTCCACGAGATATACATGACCTAAATATACTCATAGTTAACAAAAAAAATGTTGCTTCCCAACAATATAGCTTCTATCTTTGCAGGTCACATGTTAATGAAGCTTTATAGTATAAGATCTTTAATGAACCTTACTACAAAGATGTACAATTAGATGATGCATCTCTCTTATGCTTTCCTATTGCCTCAACTGACATCTTTGACCTTCTACATGCAACAACCTCAAATTCAAATCCCTCAAATGTATGTTTCATGGAAATAGATAATCCAAACAAAGAATAGTTGCAAGATAATTTGCAAGCAACAACATCGTTTGTGGAAAACCTGCCCCCTACCCATACAAAAGTGCAAGAAATGTGAACCTTGTTGCAATTAGGGGAAGGATGCCCGACTCCAGCTATTGATTGGCCACAAGTTTCTTTGACACCCATCAATGAATACTACACTAAAGGATTATTTGTTATGGAATTCCCCACATTGCTTCCAAAGGGTACAACTGCATTTAACCAAAAAAGTATGAAAGAGGTCAAAATACATGAATATACTCTCCATCTTCTGAGACACCATGATAATAGGTTCGACCAACACCCACAGTTTAGATACTTCATACTTAATATTATCATGCACCACCAAAGCCAGGCCACGACTTCTATTTTTGTTCAAAACATGGAATGTAGCTTTCCAACAACTATACTTGCCTTGCGCCAACTATTGAAGGACCTTCCCGATGACAAGATTGTAGACCAAATTATGTGGTTTGGATCAATAATACGTGGCACACGACCCTTTTGGACTCACCGTAGGAGGGAGCTATGTGACATGATTATTCAAGTTGGTTGCCTGACTCTAATCTGTACCCTTAGTGCAGCAAATACTAAATGGCCAGACATACACAACATAATGCCCTCTATCACACCAACAAATGCTATAGCTGCGACTTGGTGGAGGATCCAAAATATAGTGCAAAACCCACACCTTTCTGCACTTTACATGCACCACAGATTTACTACTTTTCAAGAAGAGGTTTTAGAAAAGTTTCTCTACACAACTGACTATTGGTATAGGTAACCATATTTCACATATTTTGTTTTAATCTATTCCATACAATAGTTGCTTACTAATATCTCCACTCTCCAGGTATGAATGGAAACACTGAGGTTCTACACATGTCCATGGCTTCCTTTGGCTCAAAGAAGCTCCTGATATTGCCATAGTACAATGGAATAATCTTGCATCAATTCAAAGTGCAATTAACTACATTGGAAAATATGTCTTTGCGTGGAACCTATGCCCCCATCCAATCTCAAGTGGAAGGGTTCCACAATCTACCTTTGACAACCCATGCTTAATGGACACAAGAATGATTATGTTGTTCAACCCTTCACATGACTACAATGGACTACTCAACTGTGTTCAACGCCATACACGTTGTACCTTGAACACATGCTTGTGAAAAAAGTAGCCACCTTTGAATGTCACTAAAAATCCCCTTGGCCCATCCAAGGCAATTCAAGCCTTTCAAATGAGAGTGGCCAACCAAAGCACACCCCTGCTCATAATGATAATAGAGTGAATCTTGACAACCCCACTAGCCCCTCTATTTGACGAGCAAATGTAGATTGCTAACCCTTTCTCTCAATAGATGCGGTGCTCAAATATATAGTGAAATATGCAGTAAAATAAAAAATCAAATCTGAAACATATCATGCAATGCTTTCTCATATTTCAACCAGCTTTGATCCTGACAAGCCAACACCAATAGCTTTTAGGAAAATTCTTGTTGACAACCTTGTCGACCATAATATTAGTGCCCAAGAAAGTTGCTACCTTTTATTAAAACTACTCTCTTCTTGTCTAGTACACTGTTCATTTCTTTAAATGTAAACCACAAACACTACTAATGCATTTCACTCTCACCCACATCCACATCAGCAAACACATACTACATCGATGCATACATGAGCCGCCCTCTTTGTTTGGAGAGAATGGAACCTATTGACATGTTGGGTAACCGTTAAATAGACCTTCACCACGATTGGGAGACTCCATTCGTATATCCACTATATCACACTTTGGCTATCAACTTCTTAGACACAAACTGCACAACATTTCAAGTTCCTCTTCTGCCCAACATAAATAACCCGCATGCCCTCTCGTCAGAACAAAAAAAACCTCTGGATTTAATGTTGTTGCACCTATCCTCCAATAGTTACCAACCACCACTAAAAATAATTGTTCAAGGAATTGCAGGAATTGAAAAGTCACACCTAATAAAAAATATTAGGTCAACAATGGCTCAAATCCAAGTAGCCAGACACCACTCATAATTCTTACACCTACAGGTCTTGCAACTTTCAACATTGGAACATCAACAATCCATTCTGCACTTCGCATACCCATCAAAGAGATGGCTCCCTTGCAAGGCCAAACACTAGCAAGCTTCCAAGAGAAAATGTACTCAGTTCGCTACATTCTGATAGATGAAATGAGCTTCACCGGTCCAAAGCTGCTTGAACGCATTGATGTTCGCTTGTGCGAAGCTTTCCTTGCACATATCCACACCCCGTTTGGTGGTCATTCAATCTTGCTCTTTGGAGACTTGGGCCAACTACCACCTGTCAAGGACATTTCTATGTACTCTTCTTCTTCCTATGGTGGGACACTATGGTGGAGCTTCCAAACAATTATTACACTTAACCAAATATTTCATCAAAGCAGTGAGGATCCCTCTCAAATTCTATTCGGTGAAATATTGTGCAATTTAAGGAAGGCTGAACCTACAATTGTAGATTGGCAACTGTTAGTGTCATGGTCAACATCAACACTATCATCTACAAAACAAGGTGCTTTCTTATCATCCATACATCTTTTTGCAACCAATGAAATGGTCTCGCTCCATAATAAGGGAATTTTGTTGTCTTTAGCACAACCAGTTGCCTTATCCATTGCAGAGCAATCAAGGAGCTTGTTACACTTAAATCCAGATGATGAACAACTCAAATCTAAAATCTTGCTACATGTCAACCAAAAGGTTATGTTATGTTGTAATCTTTGGACTAATACAAGGCTTTTCAATGGTGCTCTTGGACAAGTCAAACAAATTGTCTACAAGGAGGGCGAAAAAACACCCCAACTCCCCTTGTTTTTTGTTGTTTACTTCAAGCATTACATAGGCCCTGCCGGGATCCAAGCAATCCAACACATGTCCCTATTACCTCGTTGACTCATGGTGGTCGATGCCAAATTCCACTTAAAATGGCATGTGCTTTAACCATCCACAAATCATAGGGCCTTACACTTGAAAGGGCCACCGTTGACATCAGTAACATTGACAGGCAAGGGCTAACATTCATAGCTATTTCTAGAGTCACTCACCTTGGAGGACTTCGTATCCACCCTGCATTCACATTCCAAAGATACACACGCATGCAACAAAGCCCTTACGCAGGATTAAAGAGGAGGCTCGACTGTTAGCACTTTCAATTTCAATCTCTTGACATTCTCATATACTTTTCAGCTAGAAAATACATGTTAGTTCTATATTATTTTACTCCTTCACCTTCCAAAGTCTACATTATAGCTGCACACACAAATGTTGCTACAATGAGTATCCAATCTCTTCCTAACTTACACCATTCACTTTGCAGGCCTTTCCCTTTCTATGCATAGCTTTGGACATCGAGTATTTCATCAATGCCCCCACTACAAATAGGTTTGCTACAAACCTGCTACCTTCATTTTTAAAGTTTCACCTCTATGGAGGGATTTTAATTTGACTTGAATTTTTTGTCACAACTATCTTGTTCCATATTCCTACAAACACTGGGGTTTGAGCACACAGATCAAATGAAAGACATCTAGTCTACTAGCATCATATGTCTATAAACTACACAACAAAAAAGTTTCAAAATTGTATCTTCCATTTACATAATTCCATGTTCATAAAGTTATTTCACTTTAAACTTTGACTTTATTTGTACTTTTCCACATAATTTTTTTTAAGGGATAGACTACCTTGTTCTGGTAAATTATAGGTTTCATATTGCATTTAAAATACCATATTTTGTTGTCTTCATTGAATAATAAATTCTTTGAATTCACTTTTTACACTCCATTACAATTATGAATGATGGATTTACTTGTTACAAATATCATCGTACTATTGCCAAAATATTAATGCCGCTTATTTTCTTTGTGGCCTTTCATAGGGATCAAAGTTTGGATGGAATGGGAGAACAACATTTATATCATCCCCTTTACAAGATAGAAATTTTTCCTCATAGTCTACCCATTTTTCTCATTAGTCTCCTTGATAGCCCAATCTTTAGGTAAACTATGGGAATCTATACAACCCCACAACACTTTTGTTGTATTTCATTTAAATATTACAGTTCTCTTATTATCTGGTAAATGAAGGTATTGGTTCTGTTGTTTTATCTATGGTTGTTTCAACATAAGCTATTTTTATGACAATTTTCCTGACAAGATTATTTACTATTTAATGTATACTAGCTGCAGTTGAAGCTATAAATGCAATGGTTGCCAGAGCTTCTTTCACATACTGAACAATATAGATCGGAATATCTTCATATGTTACACTTGATACATTCTTCTTTACAGAGCTTTTCCATTATGCATTAAATATTTCCTCTTAGTTTTCTGTCACTATATTGCTACTTGTACTTTTAACACCAAATGTCAAAATGCACAAAAAAAATATTATTTACTATTGAATGTATGGAAGATGCCATTGAAGTTGTAAATGCAATTGTTTCTACAACTATTTTTAAAGACTAAACAGTAGAGATTGGATCAGAATCATATGTTAATACATTCTTCTTTTCGAAGCTTCATCTATTTTCCTTAATTCTCTTAGTTGTTTATAGTTTGACTCATACATGCCATGTGATTATAACTATAAAAATTAAGCCAAGTTAGTTACATTTCAATCCATATTCTACATTTTGTATTGCAATTAGTTAAAAGTCATTAAAAAAATAAAAAAATAAAGCATATTAATGTCCCTAGACAAAAGGAGTTTAAGGGAATTCAAATTACTAGAGCCAAAAAAATACTTAAATTTATTCACTTATGAAGGACTTTCTCAAGTGACCATAGATCTCGGTTTATAATTCTCTATTAACGTGAGAGGTAAGTTTTGGATTCATTTTTAATGTTAATTGTTGGAAATTTTGTGCACTCTACACTACTGCTATATTTAATGAATTCTTATAAAAGATATAAATGCATAACTTCACTTAATTAAATTAAATGACACTTCACATTTTACATTTTCTATCTTCCACATAAAATATCAACAATTCTAATATTGATCTCCATCCAATCTTCGACGTACCCATTGCACAGGAAGGTGCATTTGCTGGTAATAATATTTTTGGGTGTTAACATAGTCATATTAGCCCAAGGAATCGGGGCAAATCTGTTTATTCACCAAAGGAGTAAAATAAAATAATAATTTTAGCAGGTTGCTGGCTGAGTATCATCAAAGATATCATCGCATAGAAGGGAATAGCAATATCTGTAAATTTCATTAACATCAAGAGCTTTAATTGTTCACAGCCTTTGTGCAGTACACTATGTGTTGAAGTCTATATGTAGGAAAATCAGCATAGTAATGATTAATAATGGTTGCCTCTGTCCATGCAGTCGTCATGCCTACTCACCAAAGAAAACAACAACCAAAAAAAAATAAAGCCAAAATGTTTAACATTTTAACTGTGTATAATAATTCCATCTAAAGTGATGTAAGCATTATCTAAGTTTTGATTTTGTTGTTTATAATTAGAATAGAGTCAAGATAGTATACTATAAATCTATTTAAATCACTATCCTTGGGTGGCTGCCAAAAAAATAAAAAAATAAATTATTATCAATACCAACGCATATATTATTTAAATGGTGAGAATTGCCTTCATTTGTTTACTATCTTATCAGTCAAATTAAATAAGATTCATAAAATAATTATAGATTTTGAGATCTTACCGTTAATGGTTCTAAGGGGGTATTTTGATAGGTCAAATGGTAATAAAATAATTACTGGCATGACAAGTCGCAAGGAGAGAAGAATCTAGTTTAAAGAAAAAGAATAAGATAAGGATAAATAAATATAAAGCCAAGCTTTCCACGTGCCTTCTCCTATGCTTCTGTAATTGCATGTAAGTTCATTGGATGCATGCTGAGGAAATAAATGTGCATGCAAAATGGAGAACATGCAGGGTTCGAATGGTAAGAAGGCAGTATTAAAATTGCATGTAATGGTTTTTGATAAGGGAAGAGATACGAAAACCCTATTGTGCTTTTTGATAAGGTTAATATCCCGGGGGGATGGCTGGAAGAGGTGATGGATCACAGATGCTCAGCTGAAAAAAAATATCTTAGACACTACGCAAGAAAACCAGGTAATCTTTTGCTACATTAGCAGAGTATTCATGATCTAATATTGCTTGTGATCTATCGTATTGGGATTGGATCGAAATATCTCTAGAATTTCATACGCTTCTGCAATTTTCATATTATATTTAATCTTTTGGTGTCTCTATCGTGATTCCCTGACCTTTGAAATAATCAGTCATTTGGTTTCCCATTTTCTTTTATATGAAAAAACATTGGTTAGTGTTGATTTCTTTTAGATGAATTTTAATGAAACTGACAATAACAATAAAACCCATGTAAAAATTGATTACCTGAAATATTTTTGGTGGAAATGAAATTTTCTTCTCCCCCAACTGAAATAGGGCATGGACATTCTCCTTTTCCGTCTTAGCTACTTCATAAATCACTCATGCGAATGCATGCACAAGGCTAGTAACGCGGTCTCTGTATTCTTCTCAGAGGGCAAGTTCACAGGAGGAACAACAAAAACGTATGCTTTCCTTCTTTCTTTTATAGCATATGACGATAACCTCAGCAAATCGTCTTTGCCTGAGATATTTAGATATACATTCGAATGCCCTGTTCTTAGTGAAAACGTGAGCTCCCACCCGAGCTACCTCGTATACCATCTCAAAATAAAATATATCGCTGCAACTCATGTAATCCATCTCCCTCTCTCTATATCTACGTTTTTATACTCTGTTCCTAAGTCCTCTTTGGGCGCGGGCAGAGTGGATACTGGGAAAGGTTGAGGTATGAAGCTTTACATCTTCCAATTGCATTTACGTGAAGTTTCCCAGCCTTCTCAACAAACCGAATGGTGCATTTTGTGGGACGACTGTGATGAGGCATTCTGTCAAACAGTTCACGCACCTTGCACATGCTTCTGTGTCTTGCACTCATGGCTACGTAGGCAGCTGCGACTACAATCCCAGGCAAAATTCATTCACCTGTTGTGCTTCGCGGGATGTCCTTATCCTACTCCAAAACCCCATTTTGGAACACGTAGGGAGGATGTTGGAAAGGGCGCAGGATTTGGCTTAGCATCTGCCTATTGTTTTGCTTGAAATTTTCTTAGCCTATTTAAGGCTACGTATCTCTTTAACTTGCTGTAGGCGACTTCCATCCTCTCTCTAAACGCATAAAATCCGTTCTCACCTCTTTCCCATGCGTATTCTCATTCTTTATTGGAGGCACTGATGCTACATTCAGCATGCTATGCTTAAGCCTTCTGCGAGGATCATTTCAGCCGATTTCACTTTATATTGCATGATAATCGATATTTTCCCTGCAGATTCTTTGTGTTGGGGTTTGCGTGGCGGGGCGTTATATGTCATTTATAATTTCAAAAGAGATGGCAAATAAGAGAAATGTCATGGGCTCTACAGTCTATGCTTGCATCCTTGTTGCAATGATTTTCTTTTTTGCAACTACAACGATATCGGGTGAGATATAACTTCAATATAATTTTACTATATAATATTTCTATTCTCGTTTTATTTATAAATTTTGGACATTGTTTTCGATATTTATTGAGAATGCTCAATTTAATTATACTTTTGTAAATTCAATTGCAGGTCAAGGTGCTTGTCCACCTCTATGTGGCAACGTAGTCTATTACAATGAAACTGCTTGTCTACGGGTTTGTCCTCCTCCTGAGTGTGTGTGCAAATATAGTTTCCATTATGAGTGTTGTCCAAAGCTCCTCTATTAAAGATGAATATTGTAGTCAATAATTCCTCTTATATTGACGACTCTTAATGAGTAGAATATAATAAATGACCTTTCTTAATAAACAATTAAATACACTATTTACAGCTAAACATTTTCAAAAGTTTTCAATTAAAAAAATTGAGTTTTTTTTCTATTTATTTTTTATATATGATTTAATTTAAATTAATAACATAATAGTTTCAAATAATTTCCTTATTATTATGCTGAAACAAATCTTTGTAGATTTTTATCATCAATCAAAATATTTAAAAATAAATCAATTTATTTTTAAGTAATTATATATATAATTATATCTACTATATCTTAATTTAATTAAAAAATTTATTTAAATGTATATCTATGTCATAGCAGTTTCTAAATTCATTTAAATGTATTAACTTAATGAATTACATTGATGTTCCCACCTATTTATAACTTATCAAAGTGTCGAGGTTATCACATAAATATTTGATATTTCCCCTATAGTTTTTAGTGATTCCTTGTATCTCTATAGTAGTTGTATAGTTGGTTTTTTGTTAATTGGTTCATTTTAAACATAAATTACTCATTAATTAAATTGTTTTTTAGTTGTAAGCCAATGAATAGATTTCAATTTACTATTATGGGGATAGTAGAATGTTAATCAACTATGCATTGATAGTAAAAGAGAATGCATGACAACATTATTATTATTATATTTGTATACATTATATTGATGTATTATTTGTTGGGTTTACGTATTTGATAGTATCATTGAAGATGGTGAAATGATGAGAGACACAAATAGATAAATAGACACAAGTGATTAATTTTACTTTATCTTTTTATCTCATAAATGAAGGTGAATTAAGTCCACTCTTCTTCACTTTATTTGCTTTTTTTTATGTAGTTGAGTGGAATGTGGTTGCTCAAACTAACAACATGATGTTTAGATGATGATTGATAGGTGAATAGAATAACAATATAATGATAGTATCACAATGAATGTTCAAGATGAGAACAAAGGCCTCAATCTATAGATTCTTGATGTTGAGAATAGAGGGTCAAGATCCCATGTTTAGTAGATGGCAAGGATTGAATGAGAGGGAGAAAATAGATTGAGAGCTTAGCCTTGCAACAAGTATTGCAAAGTGGAGGCATGAGAATGATAGGTTTAATAGATGTAAGAGTTAGGTGTTCTCACACAAATGTGAGCACATGCATGGGGAGGCTCATGGAAAGGACAATTGAGGAAATTAGGATGGCTACCTTGTGACATGTGTAAGAGGTAGGATGGCTATGAAGTGACATTTGTATGCTCACACATGTGTAAGCAATGATGAGGGGGCAAGGGAGCACATGCATGGGGAGGCTCATGGAAAGGAAAATTGAGGAAATTAGGATGGCTACCTTGTGACATGTGTAAGAGGTAGGGTGGATATGAAGTGACATTTGTATGCTCACACATGTGTAATCAATGAAGAAGGGGAGGAGGGAGTTGGTGAGGGAAGGTGGTAGGGACACTTATCATGTGATAAAAAGTTTAGATCTTCATTTATGTAGATGGATTTAGTGGCTAGGATTAAATGAACAATGATTGAGGATGTGGTGGAATTAAATATTAGAAAAAATGCTAAAGAAGGTTAATTAGCTTAAATCAATTTATTAAGTAGATGCTAAGTAATTTATTTAGTTGGAAGGTCTGGGGGATAATATTAGACTTAATTAAATAAACGTACGTAATTACATAAAAAAGTATGAGATAAAGGTAAATAATTGAATTATTATTTATTTAATGGGCTATGATGGGATGAGGTTAAGTGTGGTTGCATATGGACAAGTTTAGGTCTCTATAATCATAATAAATTCTTATGTCATATTTAATGGAATTTTAAATAATGTTGTATAGAATACTAATTTTTGTTAATATTTTGTTATCTTTATCTTACTTGTTTAAGGTTTACTTAATACGAGCATAGGTTGATGGTTTTAATTGAAAATGTTGTTGTGTAGCACCTCATAATATATTGTTTATAAACATTGAGTTTATATTTGGCAGAAATGATAATTGTAATTATTATGTAGTCCATGAAAAAGATATTATAAGAATATGAGGTTGCACCATACAATAAATAGAATCAAAAGTTTAAGAATATATTATTATTCTTGGATGTGTATCTTTATATGTTTTTCCAATGCATGTAGTGTTGCCAAAAAAATGTTGGATGATTTAGGTATTGACCAAATTCTTAGAGTAAGCTTATTACTATTGTGATGTGTCTTTCAATGTTCAAATGATTAATGTTTGGCCCTGTCCATGTGGTGGTGTTCTATCAAGAAGGTTGTCATTATATAATGATATTATGATACTTGATATCACTAAATATTATTACATTACAACCTCACATGGAGTTGTATTTGGCATTTTCATAATTGAAACCATTTTATATAAAGGTAGTCAAATACCTTCTTCCTAGTAAAGACCATCCTAGCACATTGAACTAATTCAAAAGAATAAGACCATGTATGTTTGTGTTATATCTTATTTATATGATCTTTTGTTAATCCTATTCATGAATTATTTAGGGAATTTATCTACCAAGTCTGAGAATCCAATAGGCATATACCTTCTTGATGTATGCGATAAAATTGTTGTTGTGTCTAGTACATGTATATAGTATATGAACTTGGGAAGTGCAATTTCCCATCCTAATAGTTGAAATCCTAGGATAACTACAAGGGAATTGAATCCTATTTAGAAGTAGCTATTTAAGTATTCCTTAGGTGAAGGATTATCATGTTATCCAAGTATATAGGGGTGGGGTTAGAAATTTCTTCGTTGGCTTAAACATTTTTTCTGCCACTTGACAATCATATGAAGTTTTAAAATTTTCACCAATGATTTATTTTAGTATTTTATATTTATTTACTTGATGAACTTAATGTGAAAAATAATAAAATTAATGAGACCACCAACTTCCATAAATTTAGGAGCTTAATATTTTAAGGTTAAAATATATAGCAAAATTCATGAAGCCACCCAATTTAAAATAATCCTAAAAAGTCTAGCAACACTCCTCCATAAGATGCCACCCTTATACTTTTGAAAGAGATGAAAAATAAGAAGAATGTCATAGGCTCTATAGTCTATGCTTGCATCCTTGTTTCCATAATTTATGTTGTAATAGCTATAAAAATGTCATTTACTTTAGTGTTAGGTGAAACATATTTATAACATCCATTTATTTATTTTATTTATTTTTAATAATTTTTAAAAATTAATTTTGATAAATTTGAAGAATGTTTAATTCTCCTATACATTGTAAATTCAATTGAAGGTTTTTATAAAGATCCACCACTCTCATGTAACACAGTAACAAACAATTAAACATAATGTTTACAAATATGCCATCCTCCAATTGTTGAGTTTCTTATGTAGCTCTAACACTCCCATGTAACAAAGTTATATGTACTTTTAAACACTATTTACAATTTTCTCCCTCCAAAAAAGATGCTCGCCTACATTTGGTGGCCATTATAGTTTGTTGTGGAGAGCTTTATGGAACATGAATATTGTAGTCAATAATTCTTCTGATATGAATTGTTGTCCTCTACATTGATGGTCATTGTAATCAATAATTTCTTTGATATGAATTGTAACATTTTATTTCAATTTTATAAAATAAAAATAAAATAAAAAATATAAGAAATAATTTTTCTTAATAAATATTTAACATTTATCTTCTAGTTGGACATGGATAGTTCGGTTTTTTTTTCTTTAGTTGATTCATTTCAAACATAAATTATTAATTGATTATTTTTTTTCTTAATTTAAAGCCAAGCGGAATAAATCAGTAATACTAAGCAAAGACTCAACTTGCATTTGAAGAATATTACATTAAATAAGGTAAAAAATAGATCCTCATGTGAAGAATTATTCTATAGTTATTTCATATTTACTCTTCCCAATAAACATGAGTTTGTCATCCTCGACATTGGAGATCATGGTAAATCCATTGAACCCAATTAATAAAATACATTGAAGTCTATTTCATTCTTAAAATATGACCTACCCTTGGAGAAATATGGTGTGAAAGTTTGTTGATAAACTTCAAGATAATTGTTACGAAAATTAAGTTTGTTTATCACTCCAATTCTAGTATTAAAGCTCCATATTTGTTCCTTGCCAATGGTAGGTTGAAGTCCCACTCCAATTTTGGGTACAAAAATGGTGCAATGAACCCACCATTTGCAACATCAACGTGTATAGAAATGTTGAAGTTCACTATTATATCAATCTATCATTCTATTGTTTAGTTGGTCTTATGAAGGCTTTAATTTCATCAATATAATGTGTATTTTATATCAAATTTTAGTTTTGTATTTTTGTGTAATTATAGTCAATGATTCAAATTGTGAAAAGGTACATGTATGTTAAATTGATCTATTAATATAAATATCTTAAAGTGCTATTTAATATTATCAATAAGATTAAAATGTTGAAATGGTGCATTTTGTCTCTATCTTTTTCCTTAATGACATCCCATCTCCACATCTATTGTATCCTCATACAATTAGTTAGTAAAATATACATTTAAATTCCATTTCATTTTCAGAGAAAATCTATCCACATGAACCTTATCAATCTAAAAATTATTGTATTATACTAATGGAAAGCTTACTATGCATTATAGTAGGGATTTATGATATTGTGATACAATCCTTATTCACAAAAGAATAAATCACTGGTGGAAAGTTAAGAAACGATGTAGTATTCTAATACCTTTATTGATGCAAATAGGGGAAATTAATATTTAAAATGTTAGAATCAATATAATATTGTTAATTATTGGGATTATATATTTGGTTATTAATGCTGATTACTTGACAATAGAAGGTAATGTTATTAAAAATAAAGGTTGAATGTAAAGCTCACTATTTATGAACTTAAGGGTTCAATTATAGGTAATAGACTTGTAGATAATTATCTATATTATTATTATTGGTCAAAGGGTCAATGGATGAGCATAGCATGACTATTATCAACTCTTATACTTCATTGTGCTTAATATGGATGCAACTATGTGTAGCATCATAAATTATCGACCTTGACAATTTAACAATATGTTTAGCTCCCCCTTATATGCCTAGACCTAATTATGCTTATTATTTTCCTTTTTTTTAACATTTTTTCAAAAATAAAGATAAAAGAGGGAATTAAAATTAATTTATGCCGAAGGCATATCCAATTTGAAATAGCCCAACCTGAAATTTGCATTTAACGATAGAGATCTTATAAGAGGCCTTGGGAGACTATTAAACTCATCCTCCCCATTCATCTATTTTGTCCATATTTTTGCACGTTGCATTATGAGACATTATCGTGTCGTTCTCCTTGATACATTTTAATACATTGACAACAATATGGTCATAAGAAGTAGATAGAAGGCTCTGAGGTCAACCATGTAACTTTTGACATCTTTTGAAATATCTGTTAGAAATATCTAATCTCAACTAATTAATTATGCAAATTCCCTCTAGCTAAGGCTACGTACCAACATTTAAGGAAATTTATTAGGAATACTTTTTGGAGAAGATTTGGGGAGATTTGGATTAATTCACATTAACTGCCTATTTACTCTCACATGCTTTGTGGGTAGTAAAAGATATTAATATTTTATTACTCCTTAGCTGTCTATCATAGCTTTTAGTTTTATTTTCCTTTTTGTGGTAATTTTGAATAATGCAAGAAGCAGGAAAGAGAGAAACCCAGCTCTGCATATGAGAATATGGTGTAAAGAAGAACAGGGCATCGTAGCTGCTATATATTTTAGATTAGTGAATATATATAAATCTAATTGCTGTCTATTTTCTACTGTGTCAATTCTATGTTTTCTAAGCAGCTTTCAATTCTAGTTGAATTAGTTTTCTTTTATTGCTATATGCTCTTTGTTTGCTAATCTATTTTATTTCTACTCCTCTGCCCCTTTACCCACATCTGGTATCAGAGCCACTAGTTCAAACTTCTAATCTCTTTTCTAGGTCTGCACTTATTTCTTGTTTAATAGCCATCAATGGCTTCCACAACCTCAACATCTGGTGCTTCCTTGTCTAGCCTACAAACCCCTCTTTTCACAGGCAAAAATTATGAATATTGGTCATTGACCATGAAAGCTCTGTTTAGGTCTTAGGATGTTTGGGAAATTGTTGAGAATGGTTATGTAGAACCAGCAAACCAAGCAACTTATAATGTTCTTACATAGGTAGAGAAAGATCTCTTGAAAGATCAAAGAAAGAAGGATGGAAAATCCCTTTTCTAAATTTATCAAGCAATGCATGAAAGCATACTGCCAAGAGTTTCAACAATAACGCAAGCAAAGGAGGCATGTGACACATTGCAAACAACTTATCAAGGTAAGGACAAAGCTAAAGCTGCAAAAATCCAAATACTTAGAAGAGAATTTGAAAATATAAGTATGAAAGATTCAGAGTTTGTGGAGTTATTTTTTACTCATGTCGTTGGGCTAGTAAATAAGATAAAATGTTAAGGGTTTTTGCTACTAATTTTGATCCTTTCGTTAATATTGCTATAGAGGAAACTAAGGATTTAACCCAACTGACAATGGATGAATTACATGCATCTTTGATAAATCATGAATATAGGCTAAACAGATCACACACCTCTATTGAGAATACTTTCTCATCTCAGGATTCAATAATCCATGGAAGAGGTAGAGGTAGGTTCACATGTAGGGGTAGAGGAAGAAATTCATTTAGGGGACGTAGCAGCAGTCCTACAAACCAAGGTGGAAGAGGACATAATAATAAACACTTTCAAAGTCATCCAAGTGGTCAAAGAAAAGACAAGTCACATGTTCAATGTCATTACTGCAAAAATTATGGTCACTACTCCTTTGAGTGTAGGAAAAAACAACATGACCAAGGAAGAAAAAAACAAAATCCCCCAGAAAATTCTACAAAAACTATGTTTATTGCATGTGCAAAGATTGCTGAAGCAATTTCTACAAAATCACCAGTTGAATGCAGTATGTTTAAAGACAGTCCAAATGATACTTGGTATTTAGATTCTAGCTATAGCAATCACATGTCTGGAAATCTAGAATTATTTTCAAGCTTGGATAAATCAGTCACTTTAAATGTTACTCTTGAGAACAATAATCAAGTGAATGTTATGGGAAACGACACTATTGATATTTTAACCAAAAAGGGGGAGCAAAAAGTCATTCATGATGTTTTTTATGTTGCTGGTCTGAAACATAATCTGATGAGTATTGGTCAATTAGTGCAAAAAGGATACAAAATTTACATGAAAAATAATGCATGTGTTATTCTTGATAAATATCCAAGTACGTAGCTAATAGTAGAGGTACAAATGACAAAAAATTGAATGTTCCCATTAAGGTTGAAATCTGACATCAAAATAAATGCAACTAAAGCTTATCATATGGTAGAAAATACACAAGCTAGAACAACATTAAAGGCTCAAAATTATCAAGATGCCTCTTAGAGTTGCTCCGGAAAAGAACAAAGTTGTAAAGTTGCTCCAGAAGGTTGCTCTGGAAAAGAACAAGGTTGCTTTGGAATAGAGCAAGGTGCTCCAGAAAGGAAAAAATTGAAACCAAAGATGAACAAAATGGTAATGTAACTGTTCAAAAAACTTTTCAGTCAGTGGTAAAGAATGAATCTTGGTTATGGCATATGAGATTTGGCCATTTAAACTTTGGAGGTCTGAATTTGTTGCATAGAAAGAATATGGTTAAGGGGCTGCCATTGATTCAAAAATTTGAAAGGGTATGTGAAGTGTGCATCTTGGGTAAACAACATAGAGAGACCTTCCCTATTGGAAAATTAGAAAGAGCATGTAAACCACTTGAGATTGTTCACTCCGATATATTTGGACCAATGCAAACTCCTTCCATTGGAGGTTGCACATATTTTTTGACTTTTATTAATGATTATACATGAAAGACATGGGTTTATTTTTTGAGGCATAAATATGATGCATTTGGAGTCTTTCGGCAGTTCAAGGCTCTTGTAGAGAAGCAAAGTGGTTACTACATCAAGATATTAAGAACTAATAGACCTGCGATGAGTATAGTTCTAATGATTTTTTGAATTATTGTAGACATGGTATTCACAAACAATATACAACCTGTTACACACCTCAAAAAAATGGTGTGGCTGAAAGAAGAAATCAAACTATCATGGACATGGCAAGGAGTATGTTGAAGTCAAAGAATTTACCAAACGAATATTGGGATTTGAAGTAGTAGCAACTACTATTTATATTTTGAATAGATGTCCAACTACAAGTGTAAGAAATGTGATTCCTCAAGAGGCTTGGAGTGATAGAAAGCACAATGTTGCTCACTTCAAAGTTTTTGGATGCATTGCATATGCTCATGTGCCTAAAGAGATGAGAAGAAAATTGGATAAAAGAGGTGAGAAATGTATTTTTGTTGGGTATTCAGAAGATACACAAGCTTACAAGTTGTTTAATCCAATTACAAGAAAAGTTATAATCAACAAGGTTGTGCAATTTGTAGAGAACGAAGCATGGTATGGAAGTGTAGAAAAAATAATAAGTGTAGCAGCAGCTGATCCACATGATGATATGACTGATGAAGTGATAGAACAACAAGGTATTCCTCAAGCAATACCTCCTTCCACTCTCAGACATGCGACACAAATTGTAGCACAAGCTACACCTCATTCTACAACAAGACTTTCAAGAAATCATAATTTTACACCTACACAACAAAATCCACAAAGAATACCAACCATAACATCATCTAGAAGTCCTTCAAATTCAGTTGATAGAAGCAACTCATCTGATCCTACATTGGCAAACTTATTGTAGCGAAAAACAAGGAGTTTAAGAGATATATATGAAGCTGATTTTAATGTTGAAACATCAAATTTATTTTCTATTTTTGCTTTATTTTCAGAAGTTGTTGATCCAATGTTTTTTGATGAAGCAATTAAGGATGAAGCATGGGCTGAAGCTATGGATGAAGAGATTGAAGCTATTGAAAATAACAATACTTGGGAGTTAGTGGATCGTCCTCAAGGAAAGGATGTTATAAGTGTAAAGTGGATTTATAAAACTAAATATGGCATGGATGGAAATGTGCTGAAACATAAGGAAAGGTTGGTTGTTAGAGGTTTCACTCAGCAGCCTGGTATTGACTACAATGAAACATTTGCACCTGTAGCTTGCTTGGATACGGTAAGAAGTGTTTTGGCCATTGCAGCTCAAAAGAAGTGGGCCTTTTTTTTCAAATGGATGTAAAATCTACATTTTTAAATGGTTTCATTGAAGAGGAAGTTTATGTTGAGCAGCCGGAAGGATATGAAATTATTGGTCATGAAGGAAAAGTATATAAGCTGAAAAAGGCGCTCTATGGACTCAAGCAACCTCCTGGAGCATGGTACAGTTGAATTGATTCTTATTTAATTAAGAATGGTTTCAGTAGGTGCAACGGTGAGCCTACTTTATATATCAAGATGGATGAATAAGGTAAAATGTTGATAGTTTGTATTTATGTAGATGATTTGATCTTTATGGGAGACCTTTCTATAAGTTCTTTTAAGGTAGCTATGAGGAAAGAGTTTGAGATGACCGATCTTGGTCTTATGAAATATTTTTTGGGAATAGAAGTTAAGCAATCAACAGATGGTATTTTTATTTCTCAATAAAAATATGCGAGTGATGTATTAAAAATATTTAATATGCTGAATTGAAAATTAGCTCCTACACAAATTGTGACAGGACTGAAGTTAAGAAAAGAAGATGATGGTTCATTAGTTAATCCTAAATTGTTTAAAAGGCTGGTTGGTAGTCTCATGTACTTGACTGCCACAAGACCTGAAATCATGTATGGTGTGAGTCTTATCTCAAGGTTCACAGAGTCTCCAAAAGACTCTCATTGGAATGCTGGAAAAAGGATATTGAGGTACGTATGTGGAACAAAGAACTATGGAATTTTATATTTAACTGTAGATTATTTCAAACTCATTGGATACACAGACGATTATGCTGGTAGCATAGATGATAGAAAAATTACTTCTAGTTATTCCTTTAATTTTGGATCAGGGGTTGTATCATGGGCTTCAAAGAAACAACCCATTGTCACACTTTCTTCAGCAAAAGCGGAGTATGTTGCAGCCACAACAACATCATGTCAAGCCATATGGATGTGAAGAATGTTAGCTAGGAGTTGATGCATAAACAAGATGAAGCAACTAAGATTTACTGTGATAATAACTTAGCCATTGCATTGTCTAAAAATAATATTTTTCATAAAAGAAGCAAGCACATAGACACTAGATACCATTTTATTAGAGAGTTAGTGAATAACAAAGAAATATGTTTGGAGTTATGTAGATCAGAAGATCAATTTGCTAATATTTTCACTAAACCATTGGCAAGAGATGCATTTGAATACTTGAGAACTTGTTTGGGTGTTTGTGTTGAAGATGAATGCTCCAGAAATTTATGTGCTAGTGCAGATGCTCTAGAATTTTTTGAACATAATTCAGGAACAAAAGGAAGATGCTCTAGAACTTGAAGGAAGATGCTTCAGAAGTTTTTTGTGCATATTTTCATCTAGTTGAGATTAAGGGGGGGTGTTAGAAATATCTAATCTCAACTAATTAATTATGAAAATTCCCTCCAGCTAAGGCTATGTACCAACATTTAAGGCAATTTATTAGGAATAATTTTTGGAGAATATTTGGGGAGATTTGGATTAATTCACATTAACTGCCTATTTACTCTCACACACTTTGTGGGTTGTAAAAGATATTAATATTTTATTACTCCTTAGTTTTCCACCGTAGCTTTTAGTTTTATTTTCCTTTTTGTGGTCATTTTGAATAATGCAAGAAGCATGAAAGAGAGAAACATAACTCTGCATCTGAGAATATGGTGTAAAGAAGAACATGGCATCGTAGCTGCTGTATATTTCAGATCAATGAATATATATAAATCTAATTGTTGTGTACTTTTTACTATGTCAATTTTGTGTTTTCTGAGTAGCTTTCAATTCCAGTTGAATTAGTTTTCTTTAACTGCTATATGCTCTTTGTTTGCTGCTCTGTTTTATTTCTACTCCTTTTCCCATTTACTCACAATATCTTCTTGCATTTTTCCACCTTCATACAATATTTCTTTTGAAATACGATTGTCTACCTGTGTCTTGCCACCTTCTTACCTGCCTAATTTAGAAGTCAAGCATTTAACTTTCATATCTTTTGAAATACACTTCTCTACCTACGTTTTTCCAGCTTCATATAGTAAATCTTTAGATATATGATTGCCTACGTGTATTTTTCCACCTTCTTACCTGCCTAATTTAGCACTCAACTTGTGCACTGAATGCAAGACGGTAAATCTTAGTCTAATAAGCATACTATAGAACCCTCAAACCATCCTTATTTTCAGGATGCAACATGTGAAATTGAAGAGATTTTAGGTAACCTAGAAAGTTATGTGATGTTGAATAGATGCATAAGATATTTAGACAGAAGATATTTATTCAATGTAATAACTACTATGGGAGAGGTGAATAGTTGGCCATGTCTAATATATTAATGGCATTGGATTTATAAATCCAATCCAACTTGCATGCATTGCTGCTATTTCCCACCACCTCCCATCACCGCTTGCACTCTCCATAAATATGGTAGATGTGAAGGTGAGTTTATTGGTCTACCACCAAATTTCATTTGGCATTCAAGGAAGCTCCTTTTGAAGAGGTATCATAGTAGCAACAAGGTGTAGTTCGTGTTCATCACCCATGAATACTAGTATCCAATAGAAGTACACAGAGAAATTGATTGTGAGGCCCTTTGTTTAGTCAAAATTCATCGTAGTCTTTGATCCATCCATTTGGGATTGGAGAAGCATTGTCGCTAGAGAAGGATCTACATAGAAGATTTGGTTATGGTAAAGAAGTATTAGTCAATCGGTAAGAGAAAAATGGATACACTTTTCCTTTGGTAGTAATATATCTGTGATCAACACATTATATGCTTTCCACCTAGAATTTATGTTTTAGCACTTGTCCTTTGGAAGGAATATATTAGTGGACGACATAATTGGATAAATCCCTTGGCCTACTATCAACAAATGTCTTATTTCAAATATTCAATTGCTTTGCTAAATGCGTTTAGCTTTTTTTTCATGCTATTGTATATACTTTACTACTAAAAGTGCATATGTAAAGGTGATAGATTGACAATCCTTTGTACCTTTAGTTTTCTAGGTGATTCTATGCTTAGAAACCTTGTGTAGAGGGAAAATCATGTTCTATGATTGTCATTTGAGCATGATATTGGTCTTTGTCCTCGTGTAGTGCAGATTCCTTGAGTGTCTCATCCCTTGATAAGTATTGGATTGAGCCTTGAGTACTAAATTTGTGTTCCTTCTAGTCATCATAGAAATCAAGTTTCTGTATAGAGGTGGATCAGTCTGGTTTTGGATGCTTATGGGTTGCCACCCTTGCAAGTGCTGTCATGTCCCATCATAGCAAGCTTACCTACTTTCCTTGCTAGCAGTTAATTATGTGCTTGTCTCCAATGACCCCACACCAGTTCAAGATTTATTTCCTTGTAGAGCTATGGTGGCACCTAGAAAGGTAGTTAGATAATCGATTGGCCCACCCATTCATCTTGCATTGATGCACGTGCACTAGGTAGTTTGTAAACAAAATGAAATCATTCAGTCTAAGTTACATGCATTCAGTGAGGCTTCAGAGAATTGAAGTTCAATAATTGAATAATATTCATTTAATGGGACTCAACAGGTAGGGAAATAATAACCCCAAGGAACAAACCAAGGATGTAGATTAGTTCCTAGTCTTTTCATATTTGTATTGAGTGATGTAGTTTGGACGTTTCAAATTTTTGGTGGAGGTTGTTGTTGATTTAAGAATGTTTCTCCAAAAAAATTAAGCATTTTCTTGAAAAAATTACAACAAAATCCTTTTACAGTTAAATTGCTTAATGGATATCAAATTTGAGTTTCATGACACTTTTTTGAAGGAACTTAGCTGCCATTAATTCCTTTTTTTATATAGAAATGATTCTTCAATTCTACCACATATCTATAATCTTAGATCTATAAACAGGTGCTCTTGATCAAGTTCAAGTTAATCAATAGTGTCTAGACTTGGAAAAAGAGTACTCGCTAAGCTGATATTTAAGACTTAGACTTAGACTTGGTGAAAAACTTAGTCAAGAGTTACAACTTTCTGAAGTATATTATATAATAATTATTTTAAATGGATTTTTATTTCCTGCTGTTTTCTTTTTCTGACATTTTGAGTAGACTTGGCTAGACCTGGCGACTACTAGCTACACTCCCTAGGAGCGTGGAATTGCAATACACTAAGCGAGACTACCCCAACTTGTGATGAGTCTCAACACTGTAGATTGCTCTACTGTCTTAGCTTGTGATGACTCTCAACACTATGCGTTAATCTCTTAGTTCCCTACAACTAACGTTAGGTTGGACAAAGCTTTCCTAGTTTCAATACTATGAGTTAACTAGTAGTTTCGTGTAGTAACACACAACAATGAGCTGATAGGCAGATAGCTACATGAAAGGCAAGTGATGTACATATAGTGAGACTAGAAGAACATTAGAATGTGAATGGCATGAGTGGGCATAGTAGCTATGAAAGGAAAATGCAACATTGGGTATATGTCGTAGCAGATGTAGACAATATGGTTACACATTAGGGAATCCAACGAACAATACAATAGATGGCTAGATATATTATATGCAATAATTAAAGTGATAAGGCAACAATATTGTATGCCATTTTTACCTTATACTTTATCATCATTATTTTAATTGAAATTATAACAGGAACTTAAGGAGGGTGTTAACCCTAATGGGTTAAAAGGAGGATATGTATATAAAGGATAAAGTGTGTAAGTAATAGTTGGTGAAAAAGTAATTTTGCTGAATATATATATACACATATAGAGGTGTAAGTATTGGTTAAAGAAAAATTCTATTAACATTCAATTAACTATTTGGTGATAACATCATTATTATTGGCAAGTAGTTTGGTGGGGTAAATAATAATATAATGTAGTTAAGCTGTTAATTAAACAAAAATATTATTATTAAATTTGAAAATATTTCATTAAATAATACTAATATCATTAAGTTTTATTAGTTAATCAAAATATAATATTATTATGGATAAGGTTAAATTTTTAAATTGACGACATTACTAATGTGTATTTAGTTAGGAAATAATAATGTTAACATAGTATTAGTTGAATCCATGATTATATAAGCCCACCCCATAATTTAGCCATTGCATCAATTCTTTATGATACAAACTAAGGAACTTTTCATTGCTAGTAACAAAGTACCCTAGGTGAATTATAGTTAAAACAATCTAAAAATAATACTAATATTATTAAGTTTTATTAGTTAATCAAAATATAATATTATTATGGATAAGGTTGAATGTCTAAATAATTGATGAAATTACTAATGTGTATTTAGATGGGAAATAATAATCATGGCATACTATTAGTTGAATTCATGATTATATAAGGCCACCCCATAATTTAGCCATTGCGTCAATTCTTTATGATACAAACTAAGGATCTTTTTGTAGCCAACAACAAAGTATCATAGATGAATTATGGTTAAAAAAAATTAATTATTTGTGTGATGTAGAGTATAAGAAAGAGAAAAATAGTCAACAATGTGCAATGGAATCTAACATAAAGTGTATACGATCAACTATTTTACTCCATTGTAACCATAAGCTTAAACATATTATTTTTTTCTGAATTTTACTTTTGAAAGACAACGATCTATAAATAAAAAATATAAAGTAAAACTCAACACAATGAGGCCTATTCTTCACCCTACCATATTGGGTCATGGAGCCTCATGGGCTCTCACCAAACCCCTGAGAAAGAATATAGATTGGCCACCACTGTGATTAGTGGAGAAATGAATATTGCATATTACAATCAATATAGAGTACATTAGGATCTGGTTATCTATTTGACCATTGTTGCTGACTTAATAGTCACTATCATTATTTGGGAAGGTTGTTTGTAACACATTAGTTCATCAAATATCGCACTATTGCTAGAACATGATCTGCAAGAATAACAAAAAAGTGTGAAATTTAGTGTGATGATTATACAAAAACATAAACACACAACATTGGTAGACAACAAATAAATCAGAAAATATAAAGACTTATACAATTAATTACAAACATGATGCAATACAGTTGTAGTAGAACATAGTAAATAAAATATAGGCATACCTTTTGTATGGAATGGATTGAAGTCTAGACACACAAAAGCAGGCCTACTCTCCACCCTACCATATTGGGTCATGGAGTGCCATCAACTATTCTCCCTTGGGAAAGAGAGTTCAAGAAGTGGGATGTTGATTCATAGCCACACTTACAATCACTTCATCTTCACAGTTCGTTGAAATTTATTCACAAAGGTCATCCATTTATTTAGCATATAAACTGGAGTATCAACACCCAAGTTCTTGAACTATCTCTCCCAAGGGAGAAGCATGTTTTTTGGAGCAACTATGAATATGAATAGATTGTAAAACTGGCCAAGAGCAATTAGATGATCATAGAGGAAATTTAAAAATTCAACCACAAAACGCAAAGCATAAAGGGAGAGCAAGAGGGAATTCACAACAACTCAACATAACCCTATCAAAAATTGAAACAACATAGCCTTTTCAACAACACCTTCTCAATAATGGAATGATATAGCTTAGGCAAGAGAACAATAATCAACAATGGCCAACAGAATCTACCATAAAGTGTATAAGATCAACTATTTTACTACGTTGTAACCATAACCTAAAACATATTTTTTTTTATGAATCATATGTTAGAAAGATAGCAATTTATACTAAAAAAATATACAATAAAACTCAACAAGATAAGGCCTGATCTTAATCCTACCATATTGGGTCATGGAGCCTCATGGACTCTCACCAAACCCCTGAGCAAGAATATACATTGTCCCCCACTCTGATTAGTGGTGAAATGAATATTACTTATTACAATCAATATAGAGTACATTAGGATTTGATTGTGTAATTGACCATTATTATTGATTTTGCAACCGCTATCATTATTCTGAAAGGTTGTTTGTAAGACATTAGTCCATACATGACCAAATCAGATATTTTAAAAGTCTTTAACATAGCTCTCTTGTCAAACCATCTTTTCACTACGGATTGAGGTCTAGCAAAATGATCTATGGCTCGAGTATTTTTTTCATCTAAATGCATTAATTTTAATAATTGGGCTTCTATTTGATCATCCAATCCAATGTATTCTTGTGAAAATTGCCAAGTAGGGATCTTTAAATTTATTGGTAGTATAGGATCTACCCCATAGACTAAGTGATAAGGAGAATTCCCTAATGCAACTTTCATCCTAGTGCGATCTACCCAAAGGGTGAATTTTAACAAAGAATGCCACTCCCTAGGATTCTTTAGAATTAATTTAATAACTATATCCAACAGATTTTTGTTTGATGATTCAACTAACCCATTTCCATGTGGATAATAATTTGATGATAATTTTAATGTTATACCATATGAAAATGCCCAGTTAGAAAATTTCAATGAAGAAAAGGAAGGTCCATTATCACATACCAGTGCATATGGTGTTCCAAACCTGGTGATGATGTTTTCTTCCAAAAATTTGATTACCACTTTAGTAGTGCATTGTTTTTTGGGACATGCCTCTGTCCACCTAGTGTAATAATCTATAGCAATTAGTATAAATCTGTGACCTGTAGATGACAGAGGATTAATAGTTCCAATAAAATCCAATCCCCATTGTGAAAAGGGACACATCTCCATCACTAGCTGCAATGGTTGAGCATTGAATCTTCCTTTTATCTGACGTAGTTTGACATGTATAGCAATGTTTCACATGTTCATATGTATCTTTGAAAATCGTTGGCCAGTAATAACCAGCTCTCAGGATGAGGTTTTCAATAGCTAGTTTCACTCCGCGAGTTGTTCCAAATTTGTCATGTAGTTTCTGCAACACTTTATTTGCTTTTGATCTATTTAAACACCTTAAATAGATTCGTTCATAATTTATTTTAAATAGAGCTCCTCCTTTGATCATATAACTTTGTGAATTTATTTTAAGAGATCTTCTTTGATTTCTTTGCATGTAGTTAGGACAAGTATGGCTAACCAAATAATGCCATACATCTGAATACCAATCTTCCTCATCTTCTACATCTTGAGTATATTATTGACTTGAAATTCACGGATCTATTTCTGCAATAGATCTAACTAAAATCTTGTCCCTAAACTAGCTTCATGGGTATAATTTCTAAATAAAATTCTTGTAATATTGTCACCCATTTGGCT